>CAUYRT010081533.1:0-91189 GCA_963574885.1 Lepilemur ruficaudatus | reverse complement strand
GAATCTGGACTAGGAGTATTAAACCTAATAATGACAAAGCATTTAATGTATGAAAAAGCTAGACTAGGTGTCCAGGTTAAAGATGCCTTTCCAGAAGAATGGACTCCACATGTACTCACCATCAAATTGGTACTGACTGATCAACACTATGGTGCTCAAATGGTGGTGGTGTCCACCAGGGATTCGGGGGTTGAGGGGTAGACCCACATCTGAGGGATGCGGTGAGCATTGTGGAGGGAAGGGGCATGCTTGAAATGTAGTTGGGGATGGGAATTAGGGGTCTGAATAGGGGGAAGGAAATCTTCTAAAACTGATTTATGTGAATAGCTGTACAACTTACATTATTTACTAATAATCATTTAATTGTACACTTAAAAAAAGTGGGGAGAATGACTATACTTACCTCAAAAGGTTATTGTATTCATCAAATGTATTGATTATTTACTATATATCAGACACTTTATCAGTTGATATAATTAAAATCAGATAGTCTTGTTAAAAATTAAAAAAAAAAATTCTAAGAGAGTTCAAAGGGTGGGAAAGTATGCTTGTCTGTGGAATCATCAGGATCAAAAAATTCAGTGGACAAAAATACATCCATTTGTCAGTCTAAATAAATATACTTACAAAGATGCCTTTCCACGTGCTGCCCCCAGAATAAAAGCTTCTTAAGAGCAAGCTCCATTTCCCTTGAACAACATGGATATGTTTCATTGATTCTTTTCCTTTCACCTTACCTTGGTTTTTCCCACACCAAATTCTGTTCCCTCTGACCCCTTCGCTACTTGGGGTTATCAATTGTGGCCTGAAAATATGCATGCAGATATTTTACATTTTCTGTTCCGTCAGGTAACACTGTTTGAATTCAAAGCAGCATTTATTTTTTTCTGATTTTAATATATGTTCACTGGAGAAAAATTGGAAAAATACAGAATAGGTTAAAAATGAAAGGAATGTCACGAGTTCTCTGACTACCTACAGGTAGCCACCATCATTATATTGGTTTTTTTTTTTCTTTTCAGGATTTTTATGTGTTCATCTCTACATGTACACAAACCTGTGTAAAATTAAGACACTATTAATTTCAGAATGTTGTAGTGTTCAGCTTCTCTTAAGATTATTTAGAATTTTCTCCTACCCTTTTTTTGAAGAGTATGCATTTTTAATGATTGCACATTATATCATATATCATTGTATTGTAACCTGCGTATGTTATAATCTGTTGTTCACTTAAAGTGTAATTATTATTTTGTTATTATGAATCTATATATGCATGTTCTTCCAAAAAATCTGTGTCCAAGTGTATTATTTTCTTCTTTTTCAACTGATCTTCCCAGAGACTATTAATATTTTACCATTTTGTTTGTTTGCCTGTAACTTTCTGCAGAATGGGAACCCTCAAAACCCCTACTGTGATGGCATTGAGGGGGTCATGGAAGCTTACTATAGGAGTCTGAAATCTGTACAACTGTATGGGCCAACCAACTTTGCTCCTGTAATCAATCACGTAGCAAGGTAAGTAGAGACTACACAAGGTATTCTAGTGCACTGGGCCATGGCAAAATCATAATATTATTGTTAGCATGACTCCAGATGAAAGTTGTTTTCTTCTAATTTACCTCTAAGAAAGTGAAGAAAAAGATGTACAGTAAAAACAGTCGTGTGTTTCTGTGCCAAGAACTTTACATCAAAATCTCAAGTTAAGAAACATATGCTGGGTTATGTTAGGACCTGTCTTTGTTCGACCAAGAAAAATGTTGTTTTCTTTGAAAAGGCATCCATGAGAACAATAACAAGATCAATGGTGATCAACTGTTTAAATCATTCATATGTAAAACCACATTCCAAAGTAGATAGAAGTAATAAGAGACAAATTGATGAGTATTTGAAGCTTTCATTGATATATAGGACATATTATTTTGACCTCTGAAATTAATATAGTAGCTAATTTTATAAATTCCCAGAGCTCTACCTGTATATAGTACACAGTACTGAGATCAGAATATAATTGCTTATGACTCCAAGTACATGTTCTGGAGAAAATGTTAAAATGTAAAAATCTGTGTATACTTATTTTTTTCATAAGTGCATAAATGAATTAGACACCACTTTTCAGATTTTCTAAAAAGTTTGCCTTGAACCAGTTGCAAATCCTGTGAAACCCTGCCTTATTTTGAGAGAATCCAAAAGATATAGTTCTCATAGTCTTCCAAATGTGTAGCCAGAACTTGATACTGCATTCTGATCAGTTTATCAATGTACAAGGCAATGTACAGTACAATTCAAATAGTTCTATTTGAAGGTTCTGGTATTTTACCACCTTTCCTATTGAATATTACTAGCAACTTACATGTGTTCTACTTTCCATTATCTGGGACATGGACAAAATGTTAAAATACCTCTGCACCCCGGGCTGACCCCGTTGCAACTTCCCTGTGGAACCGCACCTCAGGTTGACAGTGACACATTGATGATCATTCTCTGCATGTGACCCTTTGGCTGGAGTTTTTCAGACATTTTTCATCTGCTATCTATACTAGGACATGAATTTTATATCTCAACCCTGTTACACACACAACTAAAAAAAGATTATTCCTAAAATTAGACTTTTTACCTCGTATTTTCTCTTTGTTTCTATGGTATACTATTCTTTCCTGTTCCTTGTTTTTTAATGCAGATCTTGACTCACAAAATTGATTTCACAGTCCACTAATGGGTCATTAGCTGTAATTTGAAAAACATTTCCCAGCTTATTATACTCACCTGTACAAGTAATGTTATGTGTACGTGTTTTCCTAGTCTATCGATGGCTGTGAAATAAAGCAAAATAAAAAATCATGTTAATGCAAGATAAATTACAGTTGACTCTTCCACACTACCATACAGATCGCTTTTTAATTGAAAGATAGGAGAAAAATCACAAGACTTATTTTGTGTAAATTCACGCTAGTTATTATAAATGTGCTCATCAGTGCCTACCAATTATGTTTTTCTCATATATCTCTACTGTAAAAGTTAAAGTTATAGATATAAAATTTCTAGATGCATTTCTATATACCACTGAAAACTACAGGCTCCACAGTATTGGAGCCTGTATTAGTGCACTGGACTATGGTGAAATCTATTCCATAGATTTCTATTCCATAGAGAGACATATTTCAAGGAATTGCCTCATACAATTGCAGGGGCTAACAAGGGTAAAATTTGTAGGGTAGGCTGGTAGTTTAGAAATTCAGGTAGGATTTCATACTGCAACCTTGAGTCAGAATTCCTTTTTTTATGGAAAACTAGCTTTTGCTCTTAAGGCCTTTGTCTACTTGGATGAATCTCCTTTATTTATAGTCATTTGATGGGAAATGTTAACCACAGCTATAAAATACCTTCATGGCAACACCTAGATTAGTGTTTGATTAAATAACTGTGTTGTATAGTCTAGCTAAATTAACATACAAGCATGATCATTCCACCTGCCAAAAGAAAGAAAGGTATTATTAATACCATTATGTTACAAATTGGAAACAAATTTAAAATTGGAGAAATAATTTCAGGGCCTTCCAGATAAAAATTTAATAACATAGTTAATAACACTGTGTTTAAATGTAACAGTACAATGTTATTTTTTTAAAATGTAAAAATAACAGTATAAAGAAAAATATTAAGAAAATCATATTTTTACAGATAGGCAGTTTGAATAAAATGGAGTTTTAACCATCCCTGATTAATCTTAGTTTCCTCTTAGATGTTGCATTATGCTTTCTACATTCTTGTTTTTATCATTTTTTCAAAGATTACTATTCATCTAGAATTCTGTATCAATATCAAATTATTTGAAATAAATTTTATTTGTTGGTATGTTTTACCAACTTGATACTTCAAAAATAAACTAATACACCAATGAAAATATCAAATATCTTTTCAAGTCATCATGAAAATGTCTTTACTTGACTTAAATAATATTCATTGTTTCCTAATTATTAGTCACTTGTTTCCTGTGCCTAATGAGTTACTTGTTTTGAGGTTATCAAATTTCAGTTTTAAGATGGATCTATGAATTTCTATCTATTGGCTATTTATATGTTTTCTTTTTTTTCCCTGCTATTGAGAACATTCCAAGATCCAGATAATTAGTCAAAATTTATTTTTGTATTTCAGGAAATGACATTTTTTACTTTGGAATTTACGTAACTAATTTTCAAATTAATCTAAAGAATGTGTTGTGTTCTATCTCTTCCATCTGTATGGTCAATAATAATAATATCAAAACAATAATCATTACTGAGCCCATGATCTATGTCCAGCAATATGCTCATTGCTGTAATGTGCATTATCTCTTTTAATTTTCACAACCCTAGGAGGTGACAGTAGTGTTATTTCTATTTTGCTCATGACAAAATAGATCTGTAGAGTGGCCATTTGTGGTGGAGCTAAAATTCCAAGCAGAATAATTTGAGTCCAGATCACTAGGCTGTGGTGCCTTACATCTTCAAACCTTTATCTCTGCTTCAAAGATAAAGACAAACAAAACAAAACAAAATAAATCTATCTATCTTTGTGGATACAGTGGTCACTTTATTACACAATCAAAAGTAGTTTGGGGTGATAACTTAGTGACATAAAATTTGCTGTGTTACTTTGTGTTGAAATACTTAAATGTATTCCTTTATTCAGTGTTAAAAAGTTTTAATTCATTATATAACACAGTTGAAATACTTAAATAAGACATCCCTGAATCAGTTTCTTGTCTTATCTTTTTGCCCTTTCTATTCTTATGAACTAATAATAAGCTAAAAGAATATTCCACAAATCTGAGCCAACCATCTATGAACTTTTATAAAAACAATGCCAGACATTTCTTTCACAGAAACTCAAAAGAAATGTGTTTCAATTCCACAACCCTGACAAAGTTAAGATCTCTCTCAGGTTTATTGTAGTAATACTAAGATATAGATAGGTTATATTTGAAAAAAAGATAGCTGGCTTGTCATAGTAAAAGTTTTAATTATGCAGTTTACAAAGGATTCTTTATCTGGTTTCTTTAAAAGGTGAGCTTCTCTAATAACTTTAAAATATCATTTGAATCTGCTAGTCTATGTATCAGTGTCACCTCCTTGAAGAGGGACACGAGTGTGGCCAGCTTATACTTTTTACTTCATACATTTCTGTAGAATTTTAATTATTTTATCATAAGCATATAATACTCTTAAAAGGCTAAATTGGAAAAAATTGATTTTATTTGAAATTTAGATTTGCTTGCAAAGTACAACAATATGCCAATGTGTAGAACAAGTGCCATAAAAACAATGAATAGTTTTAAAACATTAATTTGTGGTGCTGATGGTGATTAAAACTAAATGGGTTGGATGACTCTTACAAATAAAATGTAATTTATTTTCAAATTGTGTGTCTAGCAGTAGCAAGAGACAGACAATAAACTCATCTATCTTTCTGCAGCCTTAGGTATCCTCGAAGTTAAGAAATATAAAGCATTAATATAAGCAGATATTTATGATAAAATATAAAAATCGTATGAATTTTAAAGATAAAACAACAAACCAGAGAAATTCCAAGTTTACTGTGATCTGCTTAATGGTCTATCTCAACTCCCTTCATAAATATGAATATATTCTCCTCCTTCTCTTAGGTATACATTCTGGTGAATCAAAGACAATCTGTTAAGCCACTGGAAGTGGTATTTTATATGATTGCATAACACTTAACTTTCTGTGTTTTTTAAAATTGGTAGAAATTTGACATTTTAAGAGCATCACTTGGTAAGAAAAGCATAAGAGACATACTGTTGTAATTATAGAAGTTTTTCATTATTATTTATAGCCTTCTGTTAATCACATGAAATTTTAATAGAAAACCCTATATTTCTGAATCATAGTAAGAAATGAATTTTTAAAAAAATAGTATTTTAAAATTAAGAATTGAATTCCTGAAGGAAATTGTTAGACTTCTTTTCTTCAAAAAATTAAGCATAAAATAAAGTAGGTTCATAGCTGCTTTGGATTGTTTTCCATTGGTTGCATTACCATCAAATTAATACAAATTCTTTAATGCCCAGGATCAATTATTCAGTACGATGGGGGTATTTTTGACTCTACAGTACATTGTGGAACCCATTCAACACGCTCTTTGCAGCATGTGAATATGCCGCTTACTGTATTCTCTATATCAATCTATAAAATTGCCAGTATTTTATTAGTAGCATGAACAAATCTTAGTTTCTATAGTCCATGGGAAAGTTGTTAAGTGTTTTTCTTCTTCGTATGGTTGTTACTTCTGCTGTCCAAGAAATAAGTTGTGTCCTGACATATTATGCTATTTCTCTGTTTCTAACCTGTTCATATGGGATCCCTTGGGGTCCTTCAGGGTGTAAAGGAATGTCACTGGCCAATCAATGAAAATATCTTGGAACCCAACTGTTCTGTAATCTACTTGATAATTTTTTAGAAACATAGATCAAGATCTTGTTTACTTTCTTCTATCCTAAGAGAACCATAATGCTTACTCATCACCGGACATGAACTGCACACCAGTCATGTACAAAAATTATAAAAGGTATCCTTATTGAAAATATAATCTAGGTACCTACAATGTAGAACACTATGGGAAAGGAGAAATATAAAGTATGACATATTCATAAAATTCTCCTTTAAGTTACTGAGTATTATTTGGCAAGGATTCTGATAAACTTATTCAAGTACTAGGATATGTTTTTATCATATATGTAATTTTTTACTTTGGCATAATTCTTCTCTCATTGATTTAACATGTATTAAGAATTTGACTGTGGATGTGTCAAAAACATTTCTTCTACCACATTTTTTTATTAATGTGAAATTCCCATAATAAAATTAACCATTTAAAAGTGTATAATTCACTGACACTTAGTACATTCACAATATTGTGCAAGCATCACCTCTGTGTAGTTCCAGATTAAAAGGCATTTTTGATTATTGCTAACATTTACAGAATCCTTTTATATGTTGAGTACCATACATGCAATTTCTTTATTAATTCATGTAATACAAAGATGTGTTATTATCTCAATTTTAACCATAAGAAAATAAAGTTCAGATAGCTTAGGTGATTTATTGGAAATCATTCACATAATGTGTTGCTTAGCCAGGATATGTCTATTTCCAAAAGCTATGTCCTTTTCTTTGTGCTAAGTAGCACTTCATCTCCTTCTTACCTTTTATTAGTTAATGAACTTCTAAGACAGATATTTCTGTGTACTGGCATGGACTAATGTTGCAGTCACTCTAGTGTACTCTTCAGAAAAATGTGTATTTGAGAGTTTACATAAGATAGATTTCTAACATATGTTTAAATATTTTCTTAAGGTTAAAAGGTTTGTTGACTATTCCAAATTGTATTTACCAACCAGCACATAGAGAGGAACTGTTTTATTTTCTGTAATATTCCTTACCTTTTCATTGCATTTCAGGTATGCTGCTTCTGTAAAGGATGGCTCCCAGTATTTTGTGCTCCTGATTGTTACAGATGGTGTTATCTCAGATATGGCTCAAACTAAAGAGTCCATAGTTAACGTGAGTAGTGGTCTCTCAGTATTGGGCTGGTTAAGTGACAGCATGGTAGTAGTCTCAGAGTGAGACCAAGAGTCTCTTTTAGTTGACTTAACATTAAAATAGAACACCCAGGCTTTTGCAGCAGATCACATCCTTAATCTTATCCAGACAACTAATACACACCATACTATTTATTCATCCATGAGGATCAATCAGGGGTATGAATAGTTGAGTTAAAAAAATAAAATTCTTTAAGACCAGCCTGAGCAAGAGTGAGACCCCGTCTCTACTGAAAAAATAGAAAGAAATTAGCTGGAAAACTAAGAATATAGAAAAAATTAGCTGGGCATGGTGGTGCATGCCTGTAGTCCCAGCTACTCAGGAGGCTGAGACAGAAGGATTGCTTGAGCCCAGGAGTTTGAGGTTGCTATAAGCTGGGCTGATGCCACGGCACTCTAGCCCAGGCAACAGAGTGAGACTCTGTCTCAAAAAAAAAAAACAATGCTTCAAAAAGAAAGATAGTAGCATCACCTTCATATGCATCAGTGTTTACCTCTATTAGTTTTATCTATCTGTGTACAATCTTATAATTTGTACAGATTATTTATTAACCTTTACTTTCCAGTTACAGGAGAACTATGCTAGCTAATCTCCATTTCTACAGAACTGGATAGGGGCTGGATTGATGCAAAAATCATCCTGCTCATCATAATTTCTAATTGTATGTTTGGATGCTTTTTTAAAGATTATTTAATTGATTGTCTTCTTTTCTAGATTAATCTACACAGTCTGTGTTTACTAGATGGCAATCTACAAAACTATAACTGTTTTTACTCATCTTTCTATATCTAGGTTTAGCAATGTTTGGCACGAAGTAGACATTTAATAAACATAGGTTGTATGAATGAATTTATCAAGCCTCATAATTATTAGCAGCATAGAGAAACATAATGAGCTGATTGGAGTACGAAAAAATAGTTACATGTAGGGAAAAATTAAATGCTTTATAAATATTCTTAGAAAAACCAAACATAAAAATAGGGGAGATAAAGGTTTACAAGTTTGTTTTATTTGTATGTTTGTTGTTTTTTTTATGTACACACACACTTTAGTTGAATTTATCTTGATTTCCTTTATGCTCTGGTCAGTGGCATTATATGTATTTTAAAATATGGATTTAATAATTTAGGTTTAACTTACAGGACATGGTGCACTGGGAAATAATTATGCATAATTCAGAGACCTGCATAGCTGAAGATGTGGTCACTAGAGTGTGCCATCTGTCTGTTGCTATATCTGACATTCTTACCATTAAATTACTCAAAGTGATGATGTAATAGAAGTGATACATATGACGGAAAAACATGTTACAACATTAAATACTTAGTCTCCTGCACAAACTCATGGATATTTAGTACATAAATTAATAATATTAATAATAAATTTCTGTAATGATCATTTCTGTTCACTCATTTACTGTGAAAATTTCTTTTCTAACCTTGGGTATATAAGTGAGGTAGAGTATGGTACTACTACTATTTCACAAATCTGGTACCATTTTCCCCCATTAGTAACTGAAAGATTTTTGGAGGAGAAAGAACGTGAAAAAGAAGCCAAAGATACTCAAAGTCAGCTTAGAAAGGTTTTGGCTGAGAGTAGCAAATACTCTCTAAAAGTAAATACTCCTTACCTTTTGTTTGCTCTTATCTAGGGCTACTTATTCCTGAAGGATGTCTCACTGGATTAACATATGTAGATAGTTTAGAAGGGATAAGAGTATAATCACGTATATTATTCTGTGTTAACTACTATGTTCAAAACTATTTTAAAGAATATCTGTGAAAAAAAATGTCAAATAAAACTCAGGATATTATTTCTTAATTCTTTTCTTAAGAACTTGATTTCTTTAGTGAAACTTAATTGTGTATTCTCTTTGAAGGCCTCAAAACTTCCAATGTCAATAATTATAGTAGGTGTTGGACCAGCAGAATTTGATGGTGAGTAGTAAAATTTCAATAGTATTCCTTGGGAGTTTATTTAATCTGATATATCGTGTTCTTAGGTTTCTATCATTCTTTTCTATGTAGAAGAAGATGACTTGCATTTGGGTTTATATATAACGTCCACATACATGTAGATAGATAGCTCTTGATATCTTTTAACATGAGCAAATTAAAAGATCCTGTGTTTTGAGTGGGACATTTTCTCTCTAGTTTATACATTCATTCAGCATGCAGCTTTCTATTTCATTAGAGATAGTTTGTACCTCAAAATAACGTTTGTTAAGACTGACAGAGTGATAAATTGAATTTTTGTTCCCAAGGCAAAACACCCTCTGGGTTCACTAAAAACCTTTAAGGATGAGTGCTAAATTAATAAATCATTAGGTTATGAAAAGAAATGTTAACATAAGCAGAATATGCTAATTTAATGGGTTTTCAGACCCTGGCTAGTTGATAGACATTAGCCTTATAAATAAAGAAGTTCTGTCATATGAGAGAGCAAAGTAAAATGAAAATGGAACTGACCAGCTGAAATTTAATGACATTTTATATAATTATGCTAATTTGCCTTACTGGGTAGTTTTCCATCTGGGCTCTGGCCTTGTTCAAATGCCAATTAAGTGACTGGGTAAACATTTTAAAGGATAGTCTATTCCTAGTCATCTGGTAAATTCCTTTAAGAAAACTCTGTGCTAGACAGCAAGTGCATGGCCACATGGCATTCACCTGGTTCAGGTGTTTTTATATTAACAATGACAGATTATTTAGTTTGGGACTCTGGAAATGAGAATCATTTTAGAATGAACATTAGGTCAGGTACTGGTTAATTTAGACTCATAGGTGGCTAACTGGACTGTGGTTATCACTGGGTGATTCTTATTTAACCAACAGTCCCTCCTCCGTAAAGGTAATACGTATCTTCCAGTCTCAGGTAAAGTACCCAAGGCAAAGTTAGAGTGCTGACGCTGGACTCCCTAAGACTCTATGCTTAGCTAGTCATCCTTTTCATCATTATAATCGAACAGTTTCTAAAGCAAAAGTCATTTAGCTTTGACGGCCACTGCTTCCGCTAATATTTTTTCTGCCTCTAAGTATTCACATCATCTGTTTGCATTGTGCTTCAGGCAGGAATTTGAGACACCTCTCAGGAGTTAGGAATGCTAAGACATCTTTCTTGTCAATGCTTTGTGCACTTGATGATCTGCATTAATCAGTGATAGACTGTGATTCACAGACTTCACCGATTGCTAGGCTAAAATAACTCATGCTTTCTCCTTTGGCTTCTATTTGCTTTTGGCTCTGAAAAATGCCCCTCTCATGGGTATATCTCAGGTCTCTCAGATGCCTATGAAAGTCCACCATTAAATATAGGACCTCAGAGATGGGTAAAGCTCAGTCAGCTCTTATTCTTCAAGAGCCCCCACACATGATACTTGAATACAAAGCCACTGACCCTTCCTAGTGTATGTTTCTGGTTATATATTTCCATGCAGAGCAGTAGGCACAGCTATTTGGGTACTACCCTCATCCAATAGCCACAGCTATTTATTTTCTTCCTTTCTGTTGTTCCCGATGAATTCATTAGGGTTTTGAGTATAATAATTTTATCATTTCCCCCTCTGAGGTCCTGAACTAACTGGAAAAAAATATATGCAGGAATCTCTCAGACAAGCATATCAGCTTTATTGCTAGCAGTGCAGAATTTGAGAATTTGGGTTAACCTGTGGACAGAGTCACACTTCTCATTACTTTTTCCCCCCAAGATTAAATGATCTCACTCTTATCTCCAAGCCCTCCTCCCTACAGAGGCAGAGCTTTGCCTATTAAACATGCCACAGAGAGAAATTGCATCCAGCCTTAGGTTAGGCTGCTCCAAAAGAGAGAGATCCAAGCTCCGTTCTTTCTCCTAATCTTAGTAATCCTGTGAATTGTTCTTTCCATGCAAAAAAGTGAGTGAAGATTGGAGGTAAAAAGGAAAGGTGCCTTGCCAGGAGAATTTCCTCTGAAAAATTAGGGTGAAATTTTCCTCTAGAAACATATGAACAGAGATTCAGGGTCCTACAACACCTGGTTTTTGTTTTCGACATGATGGAAAAAAATTCCAGGCCTAATACTAGAAAAGTAGACTGTTCTGCTAGGAAACAATGGATGCTTCTCTATTTTTCTTTTTTTCTTCTCAAAACACATCTCTTCTCTCCATGGCTAAGAAGGAAAGGACAGAATACTCACATTTAATATAGAAAAATCTTTGACTTATAGTCAAATTGCTGCTGTCCTATCAGAAGAGCCTCACATGGCACTTCCGGTTCTACCGTAAGTAAGTTTATATATCACACGTGTAAACCGGCATAGGTAAAGGCAGAAATCCAACATCCCATCTACACATTTTTTAACCCAAAAGACATTGTTTTTATGGGCAAAAAATGCAATATTTTGCCATCGGTTCTTTGAAGATACAGGAAATAAGAATAAACTATTAATGAGTATTTCAGTTTAATTCTGCATTTTAATAAGAACATTTAAAAACTCTCTGAATAATTTTCCCCAGTGACTTTACACCTAAATAAAGCAACTTCATTAAGGAGAAATATTTCTCCAAGCAGGATTTCCTTATCCTGAAAAGACAGTCAAAAAGTCAAATTAAAGAAGCATCTGACTCTCTGCTTTGATCTGAGTTAAGAGAAGGGGATAAATAGAAGGAGTTCTACCTTCACTAGGTCTCCCGTGGCTGGAAAGAAAGGCAGCTCTGTTGCTCATGCACCTTTCCAGGCATAGGTACCGATGGGAAATGGGCTCATTTCCCATCGTAATCTTTGCCTCATTGAGGTCCAAATGGTCTGAAAACCCAGAGTGAATGTCACCCTCTACCGATTACACACCATCTCTCGTCTCCTTGCTCTCAAAAATGTAGCCTCCCATCCTTGCTGCCTGCAGTCTTTTAACCCAAATGACATGCGGAAAAGTGGGAGATATCTTATAGGATCTCATTCTAATATAGTATTGCCCAAATAACTGTCCTTTACTTCATTAATTGGAATAAAAAACACTCACAAAAGCAATAGAGATTGTGGTGGGCTGTGGAAGGTGAGAACTAAATTATCATCTAATTCTTGTTTCCCCTTTTAGACTGAGTATAGGGTAATTGTTACAAGTTATTAACATATTAGAAAATATTGGAGAAGTTTCTGGGATTGTTGGCATATCACTATGGTTGTACATTTATGTCTCAAAGTGATATGAAAATTGTGAAAGCAAATTTAGATTAAATAGAAATTATTTACTAAAAATATTAGAGCATAATGAATTCTCCTATTTACATCCCCGAGAAGTAGGGGAGGAAAAAGATTTTTTGTATTTTGAATAATTAATTCCCTTATTGTTGGTAATGCACACCTTCTACATAATGATAACATATATTGCATATCTAAGCAAATTATTAAATAGTGGCTCTCTGTCAGTTACATATACTGGTAATGTTTCAGCTCAAACATTGACTCATGAACATTTATAGAAAGGTAAAATTGGAAACAATGTTTTTATCCCACATACATGATTTAAGCACTGAAGAAAATAGCGAATAGGTGAGGATTGTGTTCTGAATGAGCAATATTGGGGTTGGGTGGGAGGTGAGGAGGCAAACATTATAATTGCAAGTAGCTCTCTGGAGTCTGGCGAATGTCATGTGTATGCAAAATGAATTATCAGTAATAGAATTATGCTTTAAGCACAAATTAGCATTCCTCATGTAATTAATTATTTAGTGAATTCTCACTGAAAACTTAATAAAGTCTGGAAAATGTTCTTAATTGCAGCATAGCATTATGGCATCACCAGCTGTCTCATCATATCACAGCATTTCCAAATACCAGCTGATCTAGGGAATGGTGAAATTACTTCTTAACCAATAAAAAAAATCATACTTCAGAAAAATCACATTTTCTCCAGTCATTATAGGGGCAAAGAAAATGTCTCTTTGTTTTTTAAATCTATTTAGAAAGTAAAATTTGGGCAATGTGGATATATAAAAATATAAATATAACTTTGTTATAGCTTCAGTGAGAGTGAAGATCAAGTTGTTGTTGAAAATTTTGTGATGAATGGTGCCAACTTTCTTAAATTAGAAAGAAAAATTAAAATTTGATGGATTAACATCACTTGCCCAGTCAGTCATATAAGCATATAACTAACAGTTTAGAACCAGTAGGGTGGGGAGATGGACCTACAGACTGTTCCTTAATGCATTGGCTCTCCCCATCTTTCAAAGGGTCACACAAGGTCTTGGCTCACTTTCTTCATCTGTAAAACATGTACTCAGTCAAGTTTTATGAGAGAAATGAATGAAAAAATGAAGGAATCAAGCAGTTTTTTGTCTTGACGTAGGGCACATTGCTACTTCGTATATACTAATTTTTTATTGCTTGCATTGTTTTAGTATTTGGCTAAAATGTACTGAATAAATGATCCTATTTTCTTTTCAAGCAATGATCGAATTGGATGGAGACGATGTAAGAGTCTCCTCCAGAGGAAAATATGCTGAAAGGGACATTGTGCAGGTAAGAAATTAAACCTCTTTCTATTTGACTATTACCAGAAAATATCATTGGTATCTTTAACAAAATTAGAAGCTGGAAATATAATAGACTTTTTGATGATGCTTATCTATTCATTATGTAGTCTTCAACAAAGACTAAATATATTTCAAGCTGATAGGTATTCAGGGTAAATGAACTTAGTAAAAACACACCAAAAATATTGTATGTATTTTTTTATTTCCCCCAAGGTTGTCATTAAAAAGGTGGAAAACTGGATCCTAAAATTATATATATAGTATATACAAAAATCATATATGTATTTATATATGTTTTATATATATAAATTTTATATGTGGAAAATGTTAGACTCAAGAAAAATACTTAACTAAAGCCTATTACTCTGGGAGTGAATATATAGAAAACACTAATAATAAATGTAGTTAAAATTTATAATTGAAAGCAAAGTGTTAATTGAACTAAATAGTTGCATGGAGTCTCCATATGTTGTAGGATGTTAGAAGGGAAAAAGGCTGTGAAGAATATTTTTCTAAATAGGAAAAGGAAGAAGGTCTCATCATTTAAGTACATGATATCACAGTTTTGAAGGAGCACATAATGAACCTCAATACTATTTCCTAAATAATAATCTATTTATTCACCCATAATATAGTCATTAAGAGAATTTAATTTGGAATCATACAGAGTTTGGTTCAAATCCCGACTTCTGACTTTTCCACTGTGACAACTAGGATAAGCTTTCTAAATTTCAGTGTTCTAGGGGACAAATAGCATTGTTGTGAAGACTAAATGATACAATGCAAATAAAATACATTCCTGAAATAGAATTTAGTAACAAAAAACAAAACAAAAGATGATTAAAATAATTTGAGAAAGATATAAAATAATCCGTAAACATGAGAACATAAAGAGTAATGTTGATAAAGATCATAAAACATTGTTCTTCATTAGTCAGCAAAATTAAATTTTAAAATAAAAACATCTGTATAACAGTTTTTTAAAAAAGATAATTGAATATAATTTAAACATTTCAACCTAACACACTTGGTAGAATAAAAAGCACACATATACATAAATGAGCAGGCTACAGCAGCTGAGGCAAAGAACATGGCCATGTGGTCATTTATTTCAGAATCTCATGTTTGTTTGTTTGTTTGTTTGTTTTCATAATTAGATGCATGATAATGCACCTTAAACTCATCAGTATAATTATAGTTCCAAGTAATTACACTTCATGTAAAAGCTTTCTATAATATCTGCTCACAGTTTCCAAAAACTCAAATTACTTCATGGAAGTATGAATTTGAAGTCCTTTAGAATGTGTGATGTTGCTGTTATAAAGCATTTTTGCAAGTTAGCAGAGGCAACCCTTTATCTCATAGTTTCATCTAAATGCTGCTTAGGAGAAACTTGGTATTACTTTGTCCCTTGGGAAGTAGCTGGGGTTGCTCACATCATGAAGGTTTTCCTTTAAGAGGACCAATATGTTATTTGAGTGACAACCAACAGTCATACCTATTTGTATTTATAAAATGAAAAATGTCCTTGATCATGAAACTAATCTCTTAATGAATGTACTGCATGAGACAATATTGAGATAGGACCCAGATGATACATGAAATTTTAATTTTGTCACTCTGATATTGGACAAGTCAATAAATCTCTCTCAAGCTTTGTTTCGTTGTCTGTAGACTCCAAATTCTTTCATCTTTGCTCTTCTCAGGATTTTGTGAGTCTCAGAGGAAGTAACAGACATAAAATACTTGTTACCAGTCAATAGTATAGATATATGGTAGTATAATATAATTATATAAGTGTCCTTTTCTTGAGAGTCAGAATTCTTGAGACCAGTGTATCACCATAAAGTAACACTGGGATCCCCAAAGATTTTGAACACATATAGCAAACGCTCAACAAATTCTACCACATAAAGTTGAACTGAAAGAGCAATGGGGTCTTACATACACTGAACAGGAAATTTAAATGTCTCCAGGAAATTTTTAGCCACCTGAATGACAGTGCCATCTTGACTCACAGTCCTACATTTAGTTTAGGAGATTTGATGCACTTTTCTAATGTCATAGAGAAGTTTCTAAACGGTGATTGTTTCCTTTCTAAATAGTAAGCGAATCAATTATTTGCATATCACATTGTGTCAAAGAATTGGCACCTTCTCTCTTACCTTAAATAAGGTTAAACATTCCATCATCAAGGTTCTCCATGTTATACCAGTCACTAAAAAGTTTTTAAAGTGAGATATTTTCAAGACTAGAATGCAATGTTGAATATTTAGAATATTAGGTTTATAAAAGCACATTAAGAATATTGTCAATCTTCCCATGGTCAGAAAATATCTGTAAACAAACTGGCTAAAACATTATCAGAGAATGGGATCCGTTTAGGTTCTTTTGCCTTTTCTCTATTTTCCATTTCTCACATTTTGAAGCTAATACACCACAAATGAAATTTCACATTTCTCAAGTGGACAGACAAAAGCTTAAGATTGCAAATAATATTAGGTAGCTGAGGTTCTGCAGAAAATTGGGAGTAGTAGATGGGATTTTTATTATATCAAATCTTAAACAGCTTCCAATTTTTTATATAATAATAATACTGAACTCTTTATTAAGTGTTTCATGTACTAGGCAGGCTAAGAGCTGTAGCATTACATCACTCAGTCCTTAATTTATTGACAGATAAGTTGATTACTGCATTTTACAAAAGAAGAAAAATGAAGCTCAGTTCCTCTGTCCATAGTCACATAGCTAATGAGAAATGGAACTAGTGTTTAATCCTCCTAGTATTTAATCTGACTTTAAAATTCTTAACATGTATTCTGTATAACTTTGATTCTAAAACCTAAACATGGCATTTAAGACTCTCTATGACCTCAACTAGTCTTCGTCTTTAGCTAAATATTAATACACACACAGACACACTACACTTTATCCAGACCAATTAATTTTACATCACACATTTCCATAGTTCTTGCTTTTATTTTCTCTTTTCATTTTACCTGGAATACTCCTCTTCCTCATCTGCGCTGATTGAAATTCTACATTTTGAAATCTCCCACTGTGCAGCCTTTCACAAAGCCCTCTTCAAAATCCTCACTCCCCATACCTGAACAAATTTCTTCTTTCTTTCATTTTCTTCCCATATCACTTTATATCTTCCTAAAAATACTGGCCATTTTTTGTCTTGTAGTTATTTACAGATAAGGAAACTGAGGCCAAAGACGGGAAGTTAACCAACTTATACAAAGTTATTTGGGTCAAAAGTTGGTAGATGCATATTTCCAACTGAGTTCTGATTCCAAAACCTGTGTTTTTCCTATTATAACACACCTACCATCATAAAATGCAAAATTCTGGTGACAATTATTAGGATCTATCATTGAAGTCATATTAATTAATTTGGGTTCAAATAATGACTCTGACACTTACTAAGATCTGACGTTGGGTAAGTTAATTAAACACTCTTAAGTTTCAGTTTCCTCTTATGTAAATTCAAAATATGTATGATACTTATGAATATTAAAAGATATGCTAAATCTCTTAGCAAAAGGCCCCCCAACTGCCAGTTGCTCAATAAATGCATTAATATCAGTACAGTATGTTGGCACAATCCAATGGGACGGATGGGATGGTGTTTTTTATGTTACTAGTTCACAGTAGCTGTGCCCTCACGTAAGACACCGTAGTCAGTCTTATGTGTAATTATGTTTCATTGTACTAAGATTTAATCTCATATGTCTATAGTATAAATAGTAAGCAGGATGAGTTTCTGTGGTTGCTATTCTAAAATTTAGAACGTTATTTTCTTAAGTCAATGTATGTAAAGGCTTTCTATTTGTTTGTTTGTGCTATGGATTGGCCATTGTTTGTAATGTAATGCCATTCCACCTGGCTTAATGTAGCTGCTGGCCAGCCTATCATTTCCTTAAAAATTATATTTAAATCATATTTTCCATTAAAAGGAGAATAATAACCTTAAAGGCTTAGACTTGAAAATCACTAATGGAGTTCTGCACAGTAGGAACAATCAAGCAAAATTGAGCAGAACAGCAACTAAAAGCCCATTTGCCCAAACCGATTCAAATTTGTTTTCACAAATAGGCAAAGTGAACCGTTAGGGCAGCCATTTGGAACATTTTCATTACACCAGGTGGATGATGAAAAAAAGATGTAGAGTAATAAGATACCATATTTTCTATAGAAAATGCGTTTATTGGTATTCTTCATATGAATGTGATAAATTACTGCAAAGTGAAGATTGATTTATTCTTATAAACTGAACATTATAAAGGTCAAAGTTAATTCTGGTCAATATACATTCACAAGTATATAGGAATTATTTTGAACAAGAGATTCATAGGTACACACAAAAATGTGTGATTAAGTGAGACAATAAATAGAGTAATCTGAGAAGTTGAGTGGAAATCTGTAATGGTAGGACATGAGCAATCTTCCAAGAAAGAGGGAATATTGTGTCATGAAACTGTAAGATTTGACACTAATACTAGGTAAACGAAATGAGGAGTCACTTGTCTTTTTCATTTCTCACTTATGAAGTACTTTGTGACATGGTGGATGAAATGCATGTTCCTTTGGAAAATGTTTACATCATTTAACTTAGTGAATAGAAAGTTCTTAATTTTTTTTCTACTCCAAATATACATGTGGGTTGAAGTATAATCAACCCACTGTTGGTAACAGTGACTTACTATGACAGTGATTCCCAACTGGGGGCAAGACCCCCTAATGTTCAAGTGACATATCAGATTCTGTGCCCCACCTAACAAACCTAAGTTGAATGTGGTATATACTGCCATCCTAGGTTGAAAACGGGTGTTTCTTTCTTACCCATTATTTATAAACATGCTTTTAAGATGAGTAAAACTGCATTTATTATGAGAACAGTGATTGTGAGCCTTAGTTTTGACATTCTAGAGTATCATAAAATTCTTAAAAGTGAATTTCAATTTACCTCAATAAAAAACCATCAGCACATCACGTAGGACTTACTGGAAAGGTAAAATAAACTGTTTTAAAATAATGAAAGTCCAGGAATTACTGTTTTACATTAACTGGTATTATCCTTAAATTTGAAAGAGATAAAATTGATAATAATCATATTCCTTATATTTAATGTTTGATGTGAATGTAAATAGAAAACTATTACGAAAATAGCTTTATATTGACTATATAAATGTATAAATTGATGAATAGAAATAGTAATGATGATGATAGCTATTGTATATAGTACATATTATGAGTTGAATACTGTTTTGAGCACTTCATATGTTAACTTACTTAATACAAGACAATGAAGTAGCTATAATTATTATCCTCATTTTATTTTATGTATTATGTATTTATGTATTTATTTTATGTATTATTTTTTAATTGGCTCATAATAATTGTACATATATAGAGAGTACAGTGTGATATTTCAATGCCTGTATACAATGTGTAATGATCAAATCAGCATATCCATTACTTCAAACATTTATTATTTTTTTTTTTGTGTTGGGAACATTCAAAATCCTCTCTTTTAGCTATTTGAAAACAAAAAATAAATTATAATTAACTGTAGTCATTGTACAATGCTATAAAACACAAGAACTTATTCCGCCTATCTTGATATAACTTTGTATCTATTAACCAAACTCTCCCAATCCCTCCCCTCGCTTCCCAGCTTCTAATAACCACTAATATACTCTATACTTCTAAGAGATAAATGTTTTAAGCTTGCACAGATGAGTGAGAACATGCAGTATTTATTTTTCTGTGCCTGGCTTATTTCACTTAACATAACGTCCTCCAGGCTCATTCATATTGCAATGAATGACAGGAGTTCATTTTTTTATGGCTGAATAGCATTTCATTGTGTACATATACTACATTTTCTTTATCCATTCATTTGTTGATGACACTTAGGTCGATTCTATGTCTTGGCTATTGTGAATAGTGCTACAGCAAACATGAGAGAGCAGATATCTTCTCTTTGACATACTGATTTCCTTTCCTTTGGCGACATATCCAGTAGTGAGATTGCTGGTTCATGTGGTAGTCCTATTTTTAGTTTTTTGAGATATCTCCATACTGTTTTCTATGATGACTATAATAATTTACATTCCCACCAACAGTATATAAGAGTTCCCTTTTCTCTTCATCCTCACCAATAGTTGGTATTTTTTGTCTATTTGATAATATCCATACTGGGGTGAGATGATATCTCATTGTGGTTTTTGACTTGCATTTTCCTGATAATTAGTAATGTTCAGCATTTTTTTTATATACTTCTTGGCCATTCATATGTTTTTTTTCTTTTGAGAAATATCTATACAAATCATTTGCCCATTTTAATTGGATTATTTGGGTTTTTGCTGTTGTTTGAATTCCTTATATATTCTGTATATTAATCCCTTGCTGGGTGAATACTTGGTAAATATTTTTGCCCATTCAACAGCTTATCTCTTCACTCTGTTATTTCCTTTGATATGCACGAAGCTATTTAGCTTGATATAATCCCATGTGTTTAGTTTTGCTTTTGTTGTCTGTGTTTTGAGGTCTTATCCATAAAATCTTTGCCCAGACCAATGTCCTGATGCATTTCTCCTGTGTTTGTTTCAGTAGTCTCATGGTGTACGGCCTTACATTTAAATCTTTAATCCATTTTGACTTGATTTTTTTTATGCAGTGAGATAGGGGTCTAGTTTCATTCTTCTGCATATGAATATCTAGTTGTCCCAGCACCATTTATTGAAGAAGGTATCCTTCCTGAATGTATGTTCTTGGTGCCTTTTTCAAAAATCAGTTGGCTATAAATATGTGGATTTATTTCTGGGTACTCTATTCTGTCCATTAGTCTATATGTCTGTTTTTAAGCTAGTACCATGCTGTTTTGGTTACTATAGCTATATAGCTATGTAGCATGTTTTGAAGTCATCTAGCTATATAGCTGTGTAGCATATTTTGAAGTCATGTAGTGTGATGCTCCCAGCTTTGTTCTTTTTACTCAGGCTTGCTTTGGCCATTCAGTGTCTTTTGTGGCTCCATATGAATTTCAGGACTGGTTTTTCTACTTCTATGAAGAATGTAATTGGTATTTTGATAGGGATTGAATAGAATCTGTAGATTGCTTTGGGTAGTATGTTCATTTTAACAATATTAATTCTAATCCATGAACATAGAATTTCTTTTCAATTTTTTGAGTCTACTTCACTTTCTTTCATCAGTATTTTATAATTTTCATTATAGAGGTCTTTTACCTTTTTGGTTGAATTTACTCCTAGGTAATTTTTTATAGCTATTATGAATGGGATTGCTGTCCTGATCTCTTTTCCAGCTAATTCATTATTGGTATAAAGAAAAATTACTGATTTTTGTTTCTTGATTTTGTGCCCTACAACTTTATTGAAGTCATTTATCAATTTTAACAGTCTTTAGGTTTTTCTAAATATAAGATCATGTTGTCTATAACCAGGGACAATTTGACTTCTTCCTTTCCAGTTTGGATACTCTTTCTTTCTTTCTTTTTCCTAATTGTTCTGGCTAGGACTTCCGGTATTATGTTGAATAAGAGTGGTGAAAATGGGCGCCCTTGTCTTGTTTCATTTCTTAAGAGGAAAATTTTTCAATTTTTTCCCATTCAGTATGATGTTTCTTGTGGATTTGTCATATATGGCCTTTATTGTGATATATTCCTTCTATACCAATTTTCAGATAGTTTTAATTATGAAGGGATATTGAATTTTATCAAATGCTTTTTCTGCATCTATTGAGATGATAATGTGTTTTCGTCCTTCATTCTGTTGACATGATGTATCAAATTTATTGATTTTCATATGTTGAATCATCTTTGCATCCCTGAGATAAACCTCATTTGATCATGGTGTATCATCTTTTTGATGTGCTATTGCATTTGGTTTGCTAGTGTTTTGTTTTCACCTATATTGTTCACGATGTGAACCTGTTTGTTGTTGTTGTGTCCTTGTTTGCTTTTGGTATCAGGATAGTGCTAGTCTTATAGGATGAATTTGGAAGAATTCCTTCCCCTTCAGTTTTTTAACATAGTTTGGGAAGAATTGGTGTTGGTTTTTCACTAAAAGTTTGGTAAAATTCAACAGTGAAGCTATCTGGTCTTTATCTTTATTTTATAGGAGGAAACTGAGGCAAAAAGTGGAAAATAACTTGCCCAATATCATGCAGGCAATAGGTAGCAGAACCAGGCTTTGAAACTGGCAAGTCTCATGCCTAAGTTTTTGAGATTAGAGGGTAAAATGTTCAATGTTTTTAATGCCTGCAACGTAGAAAAAAGGTAAAGAATCAAATAAAATATAAGACCAAAGTTGAGGTAAAGGTAAAACAAAAGCAGGTGAGATCTCCACTTTCCATGGAGAAGTAACAACTGTTTGTCATAGGTGTTGTCATTTCCCTGAAATGTGTCTGTTAGCTACACACATTTTCAAAAAAATGAACTCTTTAAAAATATAGTTTAAAGAGAGCTACATGTTTACTAACTTTACCAACATCACTAAATGTTAACTTTTAAAGTGTTATGCCTTTTAAAATAAGTATGAAGTAAACTATGCTACAATTAGATACCTTTTTCTCATTAGTCCTTAATTATGTTGATTTTTATTTTCTCACTTTTCTAAAGACAGAAAATAAACCTCGACTTGTTTTTTTTACACCCCTTTGTTTTTTTTGTTAAAAATGTCAAGTCTTGTCCATAGCTAGATTGTATGACTTCACAAAAAAGTTCACATCCTTCTTGTTCTCTTCTCAGCTGAAGATTATATTTGCTGTTAGGTTTTGGGTTTTGTTTTTTTTTTTTTTTTTTTGCCCTTAGTTACCTACCTCCCAGGGTAAGGGAAAGATGTGTCACCATTTTAACACATATTTCTAAAAGCTTCACTGAGTTTTCTTCCTGGTAGCAAGACAGATAGGGAAAAGTTTAGTCACATAGGTACCCTTCTGGCTATAGTGTGCCTTATTTTAAAAAGAAAGGAATAATTTTCTACTCTTCCTTTAAAAGAAAGTGAATTCACGGCATAAAAGGTCTTATACCTCCTCTTTGATTTCTTAAAATTTTAACTTGGTTTACCTGTAGCAATCTGACCACTTAAAAGGCTGTTTTCTAATAACAATTGTTTTCTCAAAGCACATCTTAAATAACTTTAAATCAAAAGCAAGTTTTCCAAAATAAATTTAAAATGGCTGTTTTATGAGATGGGATTTTTCTTTCTCTGGGAGGAAAAAAAGAATTTAATTCAAACTTTTATTAAATATTATACTCAGAAATTGTTCAACATCCTAATGTCTTCACTGTGCCTTTTCTCGGAAGACCTCAAATTACTGTGCTCCCAAATTATCACAACATTAACAGTTCCAATCACTTCCAAGTTGCTTCAAGAATCATCATGTCCCTAAGTGGAAATTGAAGTAATGTCCTCAAATAGCACAGTGTTTATTAACTTAAGTAACCATTATAAATGAGAATGGAATCAGGCAATCTATTGCAAGAGCATTTGGTGTTGAGTTGATAAGGGCTCTCACATAATTTCTTATATAAAGATAGAGCAATCATTTTTATATGATGTAAAAATAAGAAATGATGATGTTTCAATATGAAATATACCAAAATCTTATGCCAAGATGTTTTTCTTTTTGTGCTTTTCCAAATAATAGATTTTAAAAAATCAATATCTGGGGCAAGACTCAATGTACTGAATATTTTAGGTTCCCCTTAATATGAGTTGTGTGAATTTTGTATTCATACTCCATGTGATTTGATGTCCTAGCAATAATTAAAAAT
The DNA here is from genome assembly GCA_963574885.1 of Lepilemur ruficaudatus. Classification (NCBI taxonomy): domain Eukaryota; kingdom Metazoa; phylum Chordata; class Mammalia; order Primates; family Lepilemuridae; genus Lepilemur; species Lepilemur ruficaudatus. Next base: position 67,273 of record CAUYRT010081533.1, on the reverse strand, counting down.
AATGTGTTTAGGACTCTTAATAATAATCACTGTATTTTTAACCCTGAATTGGGTAATACTTGTTTCTTACCCAGCATTGGGTAATATTTTTGTATCAAAAGCTGAATTAGGCGTGTATCAACTCCATTTGACAAGAAACCAAGCCTCCGAGAGGTTAACTGTTCCGTCCTATTAGGAGTTAAGTAAGTATAGAACCCAAAACTGCAAAACACATTTAGCAACATAAGGGGCATATCAGGATCAGGTGACATGAGATATTAGGGGAGAAAACATAGAAGAGAATCACATTTCTTTTTAGATAAAGCATAAATTACAAAAGTTTGGTCACTGTTATAGCTATTTGTAGTGTATCAAATATTCTTTAAAATGTATAATAATTATATCTATGTCACCATTACTATGGGCTTCCCTGATTCTTCTACAACCAAATGTTTGCATATGCTGATGTTTGTGTTTATTACCTAGGTTGCTAAATTCTATAAAATAACTGTCTTTAACCTCTGTTTTAGTTTGTGCCATTCAGGGATTATATTGACAGAAGCGGAAACCACATATTGAGCATGGCTAGATTGGCTAAAGATGTCCTGGCTGAGATCCCTGAGCAGTTTCTGTCCTATATGAGGGCCCGAGGAATCAAGCCATCGCCTGCGCCTCCCCCATACACTCCGCCTACACACATGTTACAGACTCAAATATGACTGTGCTCCCAAATGCTACGGTTAGCTCCACATCAGTTAGAACTGCTGAGTTAATGCCTTGTGCCTGGTGCTCTGTAATGAACCAGGGAATAAGACACTTTTCTCAGTTTGGTTTCAGCAGTACTGGTTAATGTACTTTTCTTGGATCCAAAATTAACTCTCTTCCTAAACCAAAACTGTAAATACGGTTGTTGCATGAGCAACAGAAAAATTGTTTAAATGCTTGAAGAAAAGTATGGATGTCTTCTCTGAATCTTTAAATTTTTCTTTTGACAGAAACAGCTAATTTCCAATGTATTGTTGGGAAAAAGCACAAGCTATGTTTTTAACTCAAATATTGTCTTTGACTGCTCTGTGTATAGGAAAGCAGTCTCTCTGTATCAATGTTTACATGTTACTACTTTTTAAATTTCAATACTTTTATAACTGTTCTTAAGAATAAGAGTTTTGCATATTGAATCCTTTGTCTTCTAAATTGCAATAGCTATAATCACAAGAGCAATATCTCTTTGAATGACTGTCTGGACAAATAGCAGTTGCAAATAAGGGAAGGGAAAAATGCTTTCGTATTTCTCAGTAACTGGATTGTCTTAAGAAGCCACATCTGCTTAGTAATCAGTTTCTCTGCAGTGTTTGCCGAGTCTGGGAGTTTAAGCTTGGCAGATGTGTATCCTGTAAGAACATGGCATTTTTCATAGAGTTTGGGTTCTAAATTTAGACTGCAGCCAGTTTGTGTTTTGTAAAGCTAAGTGGAAATTTTAAAAAGTCAAACATCGTAAACTCTAAATGCACAGAAAATACTTTGTGTAAAAAGTAGCATCCTTATATTATAATGTTATTTAGAAAGATTGAATGAAACCAAGAATATTTAACTGTGAACCATGTAGCAGATGTTTTAAACTTTTTACTTCATTCTATCTTGTCTAGATATTTTAATTCAAAGGGATACTGGCTCTCTTGATTGGGATTCCGTGTTATCACTGTTCCGCGTTGCCATGCAGGGTGCACAGGCTGGAAGTCTTTTGTGAAATTCCCAGTTAAACATATACGACCATGTGACTTAGTGCACAGCACATTTGTGAAATAACCTACTCCTATATACTGACCTGCCTGTTCACAATTAATTGTAAAGAGTTTTTGCATGTACAGTTTTTACAAGAATACAGTTTTGTGAAGTTGTGTCTAAATTAAAGCATTTCTTTAGAACAAATGGCCTTAAATTCTCACAGAATTCCTGGAAATGATTGTGAATTGCCTTCAAATAATAGAAAAGTGTATTTATTTGTGTGTGTGTATGTCAACAATGTAACTGCTTTGTAATATTTTTTCCTTACCAATACCCTATTTACTACTGGTTTATTTCTACTGTATGTTGTTCTCTTTGTCCCAAGTTGACCTAGGGTGACTTTTATAAGCATGAAACTATTTTACTGGAAAGAAAAATATATACATCCCCATATCTAACAGTATCAGTGTTACAAAACTATGTAATACTAAATTGTCCATTTTTAAGTATATATTAAAATCTTTAAAAGGATAACTATTTGCTTTGTACATTTCATGTAGGAATGACATGGAGTCTGATCTTTCCTATGCCGAACTTACATATTTATATCAGTATAGTTTATTAACCTACAGATTTTTAAAATTTATCTCTATTCATCAGCCCAAAAAACAAAAATAAATAAGATCAATATTCTTTCCTGCTTGTCAAACATCAGTTATTTTTCTTTGAACTTACCAGAGAAAGTGAAAGATGTACAATTTTTTTCTAAAGAATAGTGTGCCCAAATCTAGTGGGGATAAATGGCCAGGGATGAAGCAATCTCAGTTACAAATCTTGTCATTTGCATGGCTGAGAATAATAATCAGAAACTTATGTGATGTTAATTTTGTATGTAAGTTTAGAAAACTCTTAGTCTTGTCTCTCCATTGCATAAATGTAGAAACCAAGACCTAAGGGATTAAGTGATTTATTCAAGACCATATAACTGAAGACGAGCTCGTTACCATCATGAAAATATTTGTTGTAACCACTTGAATTGTGTGAGTTGCTGTTAGGTACTGTGCAACAAAAAATCCCAGAGGCGTATTCCACCAATACATGCCTATAGTACTATACATGCGTATTCCACCAATACATGCCTGTGTACTCCAATACATGCCTATAGTTGCACATACAAACTAAGTGTCAGGGTGTTCAGACTTTAGGTAATGAGCAAGAAGAAAGGTATTTATTGAGAGAGAGTGATAGATCTGATTTGTCACATCTGCTGTAGAAAGCAGACTTCTAATGGGTGCTCTCAAGAATCCTGAAGACTTTGGGTGCTGGCTTCTCTTTCTAATGCCATTCCTTCCTCTAAGATGAAAGCCTCTAACTACTTACCATTTTCACTTCAGGATGAATGCTCAGCCTTCTATTCAAGTATCTCCATCATCTGGTCTTGCCAGTTAATCATATCAATTCCCATTGCTTTTCAAATGAATATTAAAGTTGTGCACGCCTGCTTCATTCCTTTTCCGCAACCACTCTGAGTTAATTTGCAGTCTGGCCATACAGTGTTCATGCTCTTGGCCCTCAGCAGGCCCTCTCCTCTGGTCTCCACCTGAGGATAGCCTTTGTGTGTTCCACCTCAAGCCCCAACTCCTCTTAACCACGTTCTTTTAAAACTTGAGCTAACAATAATCAGTACCTTTTATGAGCTTATCTTTGCATTGCATTTTAGCATACTCATTACCTCATATTATTTATAAACTGTTTTACTTTATCTGGGACATCGTGTCTCTCCATCCTTAGAGAATAGGATTTAATGGCACCTGGATACAGGTAAATTTTAAAAGCTTCCCAGTTTATTTTAATGTGCAACTAGAGTGTGTAATTGCTGCAATTAAAGACTATCAGATGACTCAAATGCTACTTTTAAAATTCTCTCATCCAACATGCAATACCAGGAGTTAAGAGGGCCATGACTCTGAATGGTGGTGGTGTGTGTGGGAGGGGAGGGCACTTGGGATTAGGGTTGGACTGTAGGCTATTTTGTTCTTCAGAGTTAGTGAAGGTAATTAGGTGGACTCATGCACTTTTTTATTCCTGTGACCTATCATCAGCTTAGGACATAAAGAGATATTTCTCACAAGGACAAGGTTGATGTGATTATTTCTTAGAGGACTTGCAGCTGCCAAAGATTTTACTCAAGAGCATGCCTTTTCCTTTCTTGGCTTGTATGAATTTTAATTACATTTGGAATTGACCCAAATGGCACGATAATAACTCACTTACAGTAAAGAATAATTTTTGTCATTAACACAAATCAGATGCATTTCCTGATAAAACAGTTGAGGTGAGGATCAAATAAGTTTTCTTTGAGTGCATATGGTATTACCTCATTAAGATGGAAAGGAATGGAAATCTACTTGTAAGAAGTCACGCTTTTGCAGGGCTTTCCCATCAGCATGTTACAGATGGTTTACCTTGCAGATGGGCTACCTTGGGATGGTGCATAGTGCCTGGGGTAATTGGGCTCCCAGTCTCCAGCATCTTCATTAGGTAACTTCAGGATATCTTACAAATACTCTCATTTTTTATGTATTGCTTGACCAAGAAAGATAGAGAAGTCCTGCATTACAGAGATTATGTCTGAAATAATCTCTACTGACAACAGGTTCCACCTTCCGTTTTTTTCTACTTATTTTTCCTAGTATATTTATGCTAAAATTAATTTGAAATAGTATTCCACACACAACTCCATGACAGATGCATTACGGAAAGTGAGGTCCAGAAGAATAAGGCATGAGTGTCATGAGAATTATGTTTACATTAACTGTGTACATATTTTTACATTGCATTACAGAATTTCTGAGAAATTTTCTTGCCTTTTCCATCACCTTCTTCATAAACATCTTACCACTCACAGAAATCTGTGTATCACCAGATGACCCAGAGGGCATCAAAGCATGGAGTCAAAGGGATTCAAAGTTGGTTTTTTTTTCTTTAGAATAAACACAATTCTAGAAGACTTCCCCTTCCCTTCATCATGGATGTGGCCCTCCCTCTACTCTCCAGCCAAATATTCTTTCCTTTGCTCTCCTGATAGCTGAATGTCATCTAATAGTAAAGCCTTTCACGTCACAAAATATAAGGACGTGCTGAGATAAAAGACATGCGTTTTTTAAGTCTAAACAAGCACATTTTAGAAACATATTGACATAATTCTTTGCACCAAGAAATTTTTTCTAAAAATCCCTCCTTCATCAGATCTTTTTCTAAGATATAGTTTTAACAAGGGAAGACTTGGTACATCGTGAGCATACAAATGCTTGAAAGGACTTCCATTGGAGATGGGAAAGGGGAAATAGAGAACCAACAATGTGAGTTCTCCCTCCATGAGTTATTGCCTAAATTATGTTTACACCCTTTTAATGGGTGATTATCCTAGCAATGATCACATCCCAGAATTCAAGTTTTACAACCTGGGGTAAGAAGGCACCAAAAAGAAGTACGTGTCCAATACAGAGTAGGGTAAATTGCCCAAAATAAAATTATTTTTCTTTAAATTATGATTCCCACTCCCCCAACAATCATTTTCCTGGGTGGAATCATTTATTTGTATTTAAACAAAATATACTAACATTATACACCTAAATCTCTAAACATAATGCACTATGATTATCTCAAAGACATAATAGTGCTAATTCATACCACAGACTGCTGAACAGTTTTTGAAGCAACATCTCCAAGCCTCCTCAGGCAGGGTTGTTGCTTACCTCATACGCCATCAGTCCACCTCCCAACCCCAGCATTAACCTTGCTCTTATTTCCTGAGCCCTGGAGTTGCTCTGAATATCAAAATGTAAGAGAAAGATGACCCCTGAGCTCTTATCATGAAAGGAGCAAAAGCAAACTGATCTAAAGATTTGCTCAGTTTTAAAGGTTTTAAGCAACGCGGTGGCCATGACCTCATGATTTTCTCATCACAAAGTTATTCACTGATTTAATTTCCATGAAACAGGCCTGCTGGGCATTCCTAATGTATTTAGATAAGCTGATTTCATACAGATAGGATTTGCTATCAGTCAAAGGGGTGGATATCATTGACCTTACAAATTAGGAGGAAGGAGGAAGGAATATACTTAGGGTTGGCTTAAAAATAGCTACCCTTTTTGAGATCTTCCTCACCTTACAACATAAGTGACTGATGCAGTCATTTTGACAGAGAACAACCAGTTTTTTAACTCTTATTAATACAATTGCCACAGGACAGTACTGACAAGAGACACTAAATGAAGCACATTTCAAATCTTTAAAAAATGTTTAAATGAAAATCTACTTAAAATTAACAAAATTATTTCATTATCATTTTCAACAATATCAAAAGGCATGCTCTATAATTTAGGTACTGGCAAATTTGGCATGCATTTTAGACAATAATGCTGCAGAATATGTCAAAGAAAGTAGGTGAGCCCTGAGAAAACAATGTGAATGTGACAATCATGAGAAACCATTTTGGGTTCATCAAGAATCAATTTTTAAGTCCCTAAAGATTATATATGGACCTAACCAAAAACAAACGAACAAAAACGTATGATATCAGTTTGTAAGCCCTGAGTTAGGCCATCAGATGGCAGCCTTATAAGATGAAGAATTAGCCAGGCGTGATGGCTCATGCCTGTAATCCTAGCACTCTAGGAGGCTTAGGCGGGTGGAATGCTCAAGGTCAGGAGTTTGAAACCAGACTGACCAAGAGTGAGACCCCGTCTCTACTAAAAATAGAAAGAAATTAATTGGACAACTAAAAATATATGTAAAAAATTAGCCGGGCATGGTGGCAAATGCCTGTAGTCCCAGCTACTCGGGAGGCTGAGGCAGTAGGATGGTGTGAGCCCAGGAGTTTGAGGTTGCTGTGAGCTAGGCTGACGCCATGGCACTCACTCTAGCCCGGGCAACAGAGTGAGACTCTGTCTCAAAAAAATAAATAAAAAAATAATAATAAGATGAATTATAGGTACTTTTTATATTTCATTTATTTTCTGAAAATATCTACTAGTTTTAAATCAATGACTTGACCTAAATCCGAAGTTATATATGTGCTTGGTGTCTTCCACAGGCTAGTTATAAAATTGCTAGAAGCTTCACCAGAAGGAGTGTGACTCATCAACATGCCAAATATCGGTAGTCAACAGACCTGAGTTTCCATCTCAGCAGTCTGATTTAGGGAAAATATCATGTAAATATCCAAACCTGACTTTTATCATCCATATAATGTGGTGATACTGCCAAGGGTTCTTAAAGCAGTACCCTTCTGCAGTTCTCTCAAGGACAGAAGTTACTTTAATTGGAGCACACCCTGAAGGTTGGCCCTTTAAGAGCCACATGGGAGGAGGTTATTAAATGAACTTGAGGTACAAGGCTATCAAAGTACCTTCTGAAAGATTATGTAGCAAGTGAAAAATCTCAGCTGTTTATTTAAAAAGGCGGGTTATTGGCTCAGCCATTCCTCCAAGTCAGCCCCATATTCTCACCATTCTTCTCTTCACCTGAGAACGCAGAGGATATAGGAAAGTTGAGAGAAAATGTCAAAGTCCCATTGATCTGTGAAGGTCTTTGAGCCCATCTGTCTGTGCCCGCATGCCCATGTCCTTCAAAAAGAGGGCCCTGGAACAAACATTTTCTAGTGATCTTCTGGATGTTCAGCAGGTGTTTTCTCAAAACTTCCTAAGGTCTTGCCCTAGAGAATGCCAAGTTGCCTCAAAACAGGTGTTTCTTATTAGGTAATTTAACCTACTTGATCACATGATAGCTGCCCTGAATGCTCATTCAAACCTCTCTACTTGGCTGACTGCTGCTTATTCTTCAAGCCTCCCCTTTCCACCGTTCCCTCATAAAGGCCTTCCCTGAAGGCATAGACGACTGAATCTCCTTGCTCTGCATTCCCACAACACCCTGCTCTTAGCTTCCGGTCATTCAGCACATCTGCAATTACTTGTTTGTTGTCTATTTCAGTTTCCTCCATGGACTCCAGAGGAGCAGGAAGCAGGCAAGTCTTGTTCACTCATCTGTCTCTAACACACAACACAGGGCCTGACTCTAGAAAGGTCATCAATTGAATTGTGAAAGTGAATTGAATCAAAATATTAATCAATAAGAATGTTAGGTTAGTAACTTGGTATTTGAAGATTTTAACCCTGAATTTCAGTGTATCCAGACTGAGAGAGAAAATCTGTGACATCTTAAAGCTGCACCAAACCTCCGTTTTTCCATATTTATCCTTCCTTCCAAACCAGAGTATGAAGTGAAATGAATAGAGATCAACAGCTTCTCTCTCCCCACCTGCTCTCAGGGCTAATTAGCAGTAAAATGGTCAAAAGGCAGGCAGGCAGCAGGAGAGAAGAGATTAATGAAGCTTTGACACTGTCTGAGAGCCAGTTAGCTCCAACTCAGGATAGACTGAGAAAAAAGTATGCAAATGATGCCCGGATCTTATACTACGTCAGCTCTGAAATTTCCCTTGATCAAGCAAAATAAGAGGAAAGACTCTTTTAAGCAGACATTCACCCACATTTCCCCTTAAAAGTGAAAGTGCCAAAAACTTGTATTTTAGGTACTGGAAAGGTATACTGAATCCTTACTTTTGCATTTTAGCTGTGCCTGTGTGTATTTCTGAGTGACTCATGCGGGTGTGTGCGTGTGTGGCAATGAACACATGCCTTCACTCATGCATGTGCCATCATTTACGTGTAGACAACACTACATGTGGGAACAGCAAACAAGAAATGGGGTAGAGAATAAATGACAGTGCTTTACAAGCAGTAACTGCCTTTCCTGATGCTGATTATCTATCCTGGAGGAAGTGTTATTGGCCTGTACAGAATGTAGACAAGATTTCAGAAGGTTATAACTTTGCAACTGCATTCCTAATAGGATAGGTTGACTTGAAAATCCTGCTGTGCTAATATTTATGATTTTTCATGTATTCTTGCATCCTCTACCTAGCAACAAGGGAGAAGGATTTAATGAATATGAATTTGACTGTGGGGAAGAAATGTGGAGGATGGTGGTTATTACATATTGACATTTTAGCTCAAAATTTCACCCACCCCATTGATAAGACTGAATTCTATTGAAATTTCTCTTTGTTTCTTTGTTTCTTTTTCTTTTTTTTTTCTTTCTTTTTTTTTTTTTTTTTTTTTGTTTTTTTGTAGTTTGGCCCCTTAGTTATTGGGTTTTTTTTTCTTGCTGATTTGAGTTCTTTGTAGATTCTGGTTAGTAGACCATTATCAGACGTATAGCTTGCAAATATTTTCTCTCATTCTGTAGGTTGTCTATTTGCTCTGTTGATTATTTCCTTAGCTATGCAGAAGCCTTTTAATTTAATCAAGTCCCATTTATTTATTTTTATTGTTGCTGTAATTGCCATTGGGGTCTTCTTCATAAATCCTTTGCCTCGGCTGACATGTAGAGTTTTTCCAACATTTTTCTTCTAGAATTCTTACGATTTCATGCCTTACATTTAAGTCTTTTATTTATCTTGAATTCATTTTTGTGAGTGATGAGAGACATGGATCCTGTTTCATTCTTCTGCATGTGTCTATCCAATTTTCCCAGCACCATTTATTGAATAGGGATTGTTTTCCCTAGTGTATATTGTTGTCTGCTTTGTCAAAGATCAGTTGGCTGTATGTGGATGGTTTTATATCTGGGTTCTCTGTTCTGTTGCATTGGTCTATCTCTCTATTTTTGTGCCAATACCTGCTGTTTGGATTACTATAACTTTGTAGTATAGTTTGAAGTGTGGTAATGTGATACTTCTAGATATGTTCTTTTTGCTTAAGGTTGCTTTGGTTACTTGAGCTCTTTTCTAGTTCCAAATGAAGTGTAGAATTATTTTTTCTAGATCTGTGAAATATGATGTTTGTATCTTGATGGGGATTGCATTGAATCTGTAAATCACTTAGGGTGGTAGGGACATTTTAACAACGTTGATTGTACTGACCCATGAGCATGATATGTTCTTTGAAGCAAATTCCTTAATTAGATTCTTTGAAGTAGAAAATTGTTATTTTCAGTATGTAGAATAGGATATAGAGTCTAATAGTGCTAAAAATTTGTTCACAGTTAAACAAAGTCTTGGACAAAGAAGATGGCAGTATGACTTCCACTTGATAAAAAATTGAATAAAGGATAAAAGATAGAAGTGAATATATTTGAACATACTCAAGTGCAGACATTGAGCTATAAACAGTGGGAAGTAATGGGCACTAAGAAACAAGAAAGCCTGACTTTCTTTTGGGGCAACTACCTATTCTTAATTGGGGATATGGAGACTAATCCAGGAACTTTTTAGGCTCAGTAGCATTTCCTGACATCTAGATGAAGCAAACACCAGTGCTGTCTGTTGGAAAGCATCCCAAATTTATCACCTCTAAATTCCATGGATGAGGATTGACTAAATATGAGCTCACAAAAATCCCTCTCACACAAGGAAAAGAACTATTATGACTGAAAGATGGTATAAGTAACAAACAGCAGATTTAGACCTCTAAGTACTCCATTTATTGGAAATATTAGGTAGAGAATAGAAATAACTATGTATAAAAATTTTTTTTAAGAAACTTAAATTTTAAATAGTGAGAAGCCATGAGCACTACCAAAAATGATGAGTCAGGTAAGGGAAAGAGCTAAATACCATTTCTAGCAATAAAAATAAAACAGTCGAAATGGGCACATTGGTGGTGGGATAAATAGCAGATAAAACACTACTGGATACAGAATTAATGAACCCATGGTATATCTAAAGGTAGTACCCAGAATACAGCACAAGCAGTCAAGGAGATGGCAGAGAGATGAGAGATAGATTCAGAGATATCAAGAAGAGAATGATATGGTCTAGTGTACGTCTCCCAGCACAAGAACACGGATAGAATGAAGGAGAGACAATGTTCAAAAATAAAATGCCTGCGAATTTTCCAGAACTAAAAAAAAAAAAGTCACAGGTAAAGAGATTTCAATCCTATATTAAGAAACATAGATAAAAGAAATATGCACCTAAAGACATGTCAGTGAAACTGCAGACTCCCAAAACAAGAAGCCACCTTATAAAAATGTAAAAGGAAAAGAGGAACAGCAATCAGTGAAAGTGAGAACATAATGCACAGGTAAAACTGAAGAGTGTGTACCAACAGACCAACATTAACAGAAATTCTGAATGATGTATTTCAGAAGGAAAGTGACCCGGAAAGAAGGTCTGACGTTTAAGGAGAAACAGAGAGCGAAGCAATTGGTAATCATAAGTAAATCTAAATAAATATTATTCACATAAAATAATTAAAAAGCACAATGTCTTAATTGTTAGGGGTTTCAAAACAATGACATTCAAAAGCAAGCAGAATTCAAGAAATAGCAAAAAACATAAAACAAGAAAAAAGAAATAAAGCAAACCAAGCTAAGTAAAGCAAGACGTTATGTTAAGCTAACAGTAAGATAAAAAGGAAAAATGTAGATATATCAGTAATCACAATTGTTAATTATTGAATTTGCCAGTTAAAATACATAACTTAATCAAATTTGTTCTTAAGAACCCTGCATTATACTATTTATAAAAGATATATTTAAAACAAGAACAAACTATGTTGAATATAAAATGGTGGAAAACAGGCAGGAGCAAATACAAATAAAAGAATACAAATACAAACAAAAGCTCCTTTCCTAAAAGAGCTATGCCTGAATGAAGGGAAACGATTAGATACTGTCTTTAAAGATGACAAGTTAAATTCACAGTTAAACATCTGCTGTTAGGCCAGAGTTTGCTGGAGCTTTTGAGGTGGTCCAAGGGACCCGTATTTCCCTGTTACAGGGAGTTCCTATGCCCATAATGACAATGCTATGTGATTCATTCCTGGTTTTGCTCCATCTTTCTAAAGATGAAGATTTTCAGCTGTTCTTTGTTAGCTTCAAAATAAGGTTAAAACAGGCCAGAAGATCTGTTTCTGAGAATAGTTTAATTGTAAAATTGAAGATTCATATGTTTACCCCAAACTAAAGAAAAAAAAAGAAAAAAAGACACTCATTCTCAGTGTCACTTTCGTGTGATCTCAGCAGTGTTATTTACGCAGAGCATGGAAACCACTTGTGAGTTATCAACTTACAGAAAGCTTCTGAGTTTAGTGGCTTTTCTCTTGATTTGGCCCAAGTGTGAGAAAGAAGTCAGGGATACTCCTTTCCAACAAACACACATAAGACAAACACCATATGTTTTTGTTTTTAAGGAACTTACTGGACTGAGTGAAAATTTGTTAATTTTTATGGTGATGGCATTTTCCATCCCTCTGGGAAACAGAAACTAAAGAAATCCCATGCAGCACACAGTGATGTTAGCACCAATGTTCTTCATACTCTGCAACCGGTGATGTTCAAATTATTGGGTAATGTCATCTTTTGAGATTTTGGTAAAATTATGACCTTCTCCCCAGAAAAATACACTTATGCCAGTGCATACCGACTGTGGCATTCTGTTTCAAGAGTTTCCTCAATTTCTTATATCCATTCGTGGATCGCTAGGAATCCCTGGGCACTAGAATCTTCTGTAGATGAATTTGATGACTTGTTCATTTGGGAGAAAATAAACCACTGCATTCCATAATGGGGTGTGTACCATGGTATAATTCGTGGTGTTTCTTTGTCTCTCTCTTCCTCATTTTATGTTCAGAATGATGTCATTACTCATTTTTTAAAATTTGAAATTCAACTCAGAATATTTTCTTTTCCTAAGGAGAATGGGTCCTGAGAGATAATACTAAGGCATGTAGACAGACATAGCTGAACGTTTAAGCACCGTTATCAAGGCACTAGCCTATCTTCTGAAACTGACTGTTGATAGCAAGCTTTCATCACGCATTGTAACAGTTTCTTTTTAGTAGCCATGTTTTACCTTTGCTTCTTCCTTTATAGACTACTTCTAAGTGCTTAACATAGACTTGTTTTTTTTTTCTATTTAGAAACATTACAAAAAACAGTAGAGTTGTTTGCAATGCATGGATTTAGAAAATATTAATAGTACAATCTCTATTCCACTCCGTGTTCTCCAAGATATACAATTACTCACAGGGGTAGGCTTGGCACTGATTGAATGGCAGGTTTTCCCGGCTTATCTCAGCAGTTGAAATCCCCAAGGTATGTTTTAACGCTATGGCAATGGAGGCTTAAAAACAAGTAAACAAAGCCAAGGTCTTGGTGGCAGCCAAGAATGGAGGCCAGTCAGCCTCCAGCCCTCTTGACAGCAAAGTGCCCTGCACCTCCACCCAGTGCTGGATGTTTTTGAGTCTTAGCCTTGAAGTGATAATGTCAGACTCCGTGAAAGTCACTGAAAGTATCCATTTCTACCCCTCTTCACAAGAAAGCCATCAAGATTTCATCTAGCAGATCAAACCTTCCAGAAATAATAGTGGTGGCTCCCTATCTGAATCTCTGTATCAAACAATGCTTTTTCACAAGGAAACATCTGATTCCAGCTCCAACACATGAGGAAAATGACCTTTGGACCTGTGCGTTTCAGTAACTGTAAGTTGTCAACCCTAAACTTTAGAAAAAAGAAATAGAAGAAATGAATAAAGAAGAAAGAATTTTAAGACCTTTGTCAAACATCTAAAATACTATGATTCTGGTGTCATTTAAATTGCTGAAAAGATTTGGGGCAATTCATGCTAAGGCCTAGAACTAATCTACTCAGAAACAAAACTCATTAAAAGTCTCATTACTTCATAAAGCATTTGATAGCTGACAAGTCAGAACTGAAGAAATGTGTATTCTTCTGAAATTACTGTAGAGTCAAAAATCATAGCAACTCTGTAGACCAATGTGGTACCTCTCAAATGACTCACTTGGATTAAAAGCATATTATATAATCATCATAGTGAAACTTGCTGATGAAGATAAGTTTATAGGTATGCTCATATTTCCAACAGAACTAATTTGTAATGGAGACACAAAATTATTAGCAAATTTGTTTGTATTATTTTTCTGGATCAACAAATGTACATAAGAATAGTCTCTTAGAAAATGAAATGTAACCGAGGAAATAGAGCTATGCTTACCGTAAACTTGTGATGCTAAATATAAAATTTTAACTTTGGTATCTGATTAGTGCACCTCTAATCAAATTGCTCATGATATTGTATCCCATAAAATGGGACAAAAAAGTACCACCTTAAAATTTTTAAAAAACAAATGTTGATTTATATGTGTTGTATCTAAGATGAATTTTCCTGAGTTTTCTGAAGCATTTATCTTAAAAATTACATGAGCATGACAAATGGTCATCATGATTCTTTCAACCAAATAATGTGAAATAGTTTTTAGGGCCCCTTTTATTCTGTTTTTGTTGTTCAAATAACTATGGCCTGCTCTATTGACAACACAGAAAGCACATTGCAACTTCAAACTGCATGAAGGTAATTTCTTTTACTGCATACTGTTATAGGAAAGTTTATAAATCACTGATTTCCTTTGCCTGAACTTCGAAGGATGTTAAAGAATAAGGAATATGTAGCCTTACAAAAAGTGGTGGGCTCTTATAGGTCAGTAAAAAAAGTCTGGTGTTATATCTTATTTCATAGTAAATGAAATAGCTTCGTACTGTATCAAATGTGTTTCCAAATGGGAAGCCAAAACCTACATAAACTCTGTTTTGCCAAGAAATTTTCTGCCATGGCTTTCACTGTTGATACATCCCAAGGCCTGGGATGAGCAGGGAAAGTGCGTCTCCACATCCAGCCTTCTTGGCAACAGAAGAAAGTGCTGTATTGTTCTTCACACAAACCATCCCCATTAGAGCTCAAGATGTTCTTTTCCTTCTAATCCTCATTTGTAACCCCTTAGCCTTTTGTTTAGAATTAAATTACTGCAATTTGGAAAATGTGGATGAAAGGTAGTGCATTGAGTAGATATCACATGTTTCCTGAATGGTGCCTGTTCAGCCTCTTTCACGGCCATTCATTGTGCTTGAAAGGGTGTAGTGTGTGAATTGTTGGACTGTCACTCTGTGGAGAAGTCTGGTAGCCAGTATTACCATGGAAACAGCAGGAAAAAGACAATTAACAAAATGGTTCTGATTTTCTTCCCCCCATTTCTTTCTCTACTCTTTAGATTTAGGGAGGATATTCCCCCCTTTGAAACACACACACTCATGCATGCACACATACCCACATGCACAGATGAAAAAAAGCCAATATCTGAACTTTTATACTCACTAAACTGTGTTCTCCTATGAATGGCACCAGTGAATTAAAACAAAATTATGCTTCTAATATAAAATTATTATACATGGTTCTCTCAACTTATTCCTCCCTCCCCCTTAAGGTTTTGTTCTTTTCAGACATTGAAAGAATTCTTTGGAAATATCCTTAGGTAAACGACTGTTAATGAGCATAGCCTGTGATTTTAACCCTGGCACATTCACTGGGCTTTTAATTAGTCCCTCTTACCATCACTCCTGTGACAGAAACACAATGTGGACCCAAGAGCTTAAACTCAAAGGGGGCTCTCTTTAGAATTCCCAACCTAAGCTTGAGTTAGAACGTCAGGAAAAGCTGGTTCTGCACAGCCACTAGGGCTAGCATTGGTGACTGAAGGGTTAACAGAGCAGAACGCATCCATGTTTGATGTCACCATTAATACTAAAAACGCACTGCAATCCCAACCTTGTCAGACTCTGATTTCCTTTAGAAAGGCTATTTATAAATAAAGGAAATGATTGTACATTGTAAGCATCATAATTAAAGTGAAATGTGAGTGGGAGACCGATTGAGCCTATGTGTCAAATATTCCATTGAAATGAAACATTGCACTTTGCAGATAAGCCCTCTTAAGTGCAAAGAGATACTTGAGAGTGTAAAAATGATGCTTTCTTTTGCATGTTGTATTTAAAATCTGTTCTCTTTCCTAAGCCTTATGGAAAAATACAAATCTGTAGGAGGCCTAAGTCTAGCAGTGACCTTGAGCTTGCCCTGACTTTAGTATAGCTTGAAAAAAAAAGTTTCCTGCCAGAATGAAATGTAGTACCTATTATTTTATAGAATGTTTATTGGCATCCCTGAAATCCTAGGCAAGCCTCCAGATACCATTCTTAAAATTTACCAAATCAAGAAAGGCTTAACCAGTGCTGTGTTACGTGTTTTTTTTACTTTTCTCCAACATTCTTTGACCCACTCGGAGAATTCTGTTCTCCTCTCCAGTTGTTTCCCTCTATTTTGACAATATTAACTGTAAGAAGAATCATCTGGCGTAAAATTCCGGGAAAGATTTCCAGGCAAGGAAGTAATCTGTTCTTCCAAATTTCAGCATCTATGTGAATTAAAAGAACCTGTAAATATCTGCTAAAACCTTTAGATTATACTTTAATCATGCCGGACAGGTAATTGTCTTTATGAAGTAACTCTAAAAAAGAGCCTTAGAAAATGGGAAAGTGTTCTTGACTTAGACATTCTCATATTTTTGAAGCATATTTGACATTTATACTACTTTAAAAAAGGCATATTAGGCAGGTGGTATTTGAGAGAAAAGTCATGTGAAATCTTGAAAAATGTGTGTGGTTTTGAATTGAAGTCAAGCAAAACTTGGCATTTTTTAACAAGAGAAAAATCATAAACCGAGCAGAGGTTTTCAAATTCTCTAACTTTGTGCAGTTCTCTTGTTAGCTATATTTAACTTACTGGAAACTGTGTCTTTGAGATGGGCACCAATCACTACAGAAGTGTCCATGAAGCATATGAGAGGATAATTATTTTTAACTCATAGTGCAGGATTCTAAAGAAGTTGAAACTAAATATCCTACAATGAAAAGCTGCAATAACTCACCAGCTATTATTGTGACTTATATTTTATTAATAAAAACATATAGCATCAATTATGCCAGGTAGCTATAGGATGACAAATCTTGGTAATGGCCAATAAATAAGTTTGAGATTTATTAGTTTCATTGAGATATCAGCTTCATTAACATACTTACAATCATCCCCAAAAATGTTCACCTAGTGAAGACAGGGACTTAGTTCTTCGAACTACTGTAGTGTCCGCACCAGAGCCCAACATGGAGTGTGGGCTTGGAGACTTATTAGCTTAGTGCATGAATCTGCCTTCATCATTATGACAAGCAAGAAGTTATGCGCCATCCATGTGTGCACACACCCTTCAATCTGCATAATCTCTTTTTGTTCTAGGTTTTCTCCTTCAGTAAGGTTCATACAGGGTAGTTCAGATTATGGATTTACACATCTCTAGAACTGACCTAACATATATGTCTGTTTTTTTGCCCATCCTTGTGGTTTTTACATTATTTATAGTCAGTATGGTGTAATAGTAAGTTATAACTATTAACAGGAAATATAACTAAAATTAAATATGTCAGTCTCATTTTCTCTTGTAGTTTCCTTATTTTCTATTTTAAAGGTTATCTTACATTTTTACCGTATTATACTATATGACTTCAAATAAAAAAGCAAAAGATACAATAAAAGGAAAATGGCAAGGAAGAAGAAGGAGGAAGTAGAGGACTAGGGGAAAAAAGAAAGAAAGAAGGTCATGTACAAGAGAGATAATAGAATATCCTATTCTTTGCACCATAATTGAGCCACTAGGATTAGAAGAAATTCTATCTTCAAGACAAAGTTTCTTCCTGCAAATATGACAACTATCTGATAAGTCAGTGCCTCAGTATGTATCTTAGTGGCTTTACCTGTTTCCTTGAAATTAGGAAAGCAATGAGTGACTTCAAATTCAATATAACCAATGAAGCTGGTTACAAAGAAAAATATAGAGAAAGTAGAGAATTTGGAGACACTACAGAAATAAAAAGATGAGCATTTAATCTTGCAAAAATAAATGCAAATCCTCCAAGAACTTAGATATCAAAGAGGCCAATACAGGCTAATAAGCCACAGTTGTATCGACCTGACTTTGGAAAAGAGGTATGTGTCCTCATAACTTGTCTGAGAGTACTGTAGCCAGGATATTCTTGAATGTGGTCAACATGTTCTTTTTTTTTAATTTTTAAAATTTATTTATTTTTTGTTTCAAAATATTAAGGGAGTGATAAATGGCTTGAGTCAGGGATATAAACGTTCCCATCACCCAAATAGTGATGGCCACAACTCTAAAAATTGATTTTGTATGGTTGATGGATTCTACCATTATCAATTTACATTCCCCACAGTTACTATTTATTCCACATATATATCTGCCTGTATGTATAAGTATATACTTTGTCTACTTGGAAAAATATTAAAAAGTCTCAAGCATAAAATAAAAATCACTCCTAAGATTGTTGCATATGATAAAAACCACTGCAAACAATTTACTGATTATCTTTTTACTAATTTTCTAAAGTTTAGATAATCACAGAAAATATAATTTAATCTACATTCTAGACCGGTGTTTTCCAAAGGGTTAGGTGGTTAGTTTTATGTGGCTCTTTAAATATAAATTAAACTAATGAGATAAAATTAAAAATCAGTTCCTCAGTCACATTAGTGACCTTGTCAAGTGCTCAGTTGCCACATGTAGTTGACGACTAGCACATTGGACCATGAGGATAATAGAACTTTCCTTCATTACAGAAGGTTCCCTGGGGCTTATGGTAATGTCTCAGTATCTATGTCTGTCAAGAGTTTAGAGAAGTTCTTTATATCACTCTGTCCGTAAGCTTTGTCATTTACAATGTTAATCTTTATGTTTTGAATGAAAGAAAAATAAAATCAAAATGTTTAAACACATATATTTCAGAACCTTGATAAGTTAAATTAATTTTTTTCTAGTAGTAACAATATCCCAAGATGGTGACGAGCTCTCAAGAAAATAATAAGATTCAACCAACTGTTATATGAACAGAAATTATTTCTTTAATACTGAGTCCCAGAATTTAGAATCCTTAATGGTTGCAAGCATTTTCCAAGTACAGGAAGTGCGGTAAACTTCCTCGCACTCAACACAGATTTCACTGGGTGCAGCCAGTTTGTTTTATAGGCTTAGTTATTAGTGACAAACCCATGTATTAACATGGTGGTATGTATATGTTTATTAAGATTATTTCCACTTTAGCACATTGACAGCAACCCTCAATTTTGCATTTAGATGCATTTTGGAACATGTCAGAGTGTAATCTGATATTATTTTTAGCTGTTAGGAATTCAGCTTGAATCAGTACTTTTTGGATTGCATTTGTGTTGCTCTTTGCATTTTCCAGCTTCACAGGCAATAACAATGGGTCTTCTAGATTCGTGAAATGTGTGCAAAATTTGTCTGACTCAACCCTACACTTTTAGCTCCCAGTCTGTCTCCATGCTCTGTTGTCAGCCCCAAGGAAAACTAACTCTCCACATCCTCAATTTTTTTGTGTGCTGTTTGTCTCATTGATTGTACTACCTGAAGTCTGACCTGCTCCTTGCCTCGTGGGCTCCAACCTTCTTTTCTCATCTCAAGACAGTGGGAAGCTTTTCTGGTCCAGAGGGTACCATAGGTCAGCGTGGGACCAGCCTCAGCAACCCTCTGTTCATGATTAGAATGTGAGGGTTCTGAAGAGCTTCTAGAACCAGGCATTAGCAAATACCTAACTAGCCATTTATTTAGTGGCTGATACAGGCCCTAGCCTTCTCCCCTCTTCAGGACAATTTCATTTTAAAACATAACTGTCTTTCCCTGACACTATACCATGTTAAGTTTACTTTGGGCTATCCCACAAGCTTGAATTTCAGGAGGCTTGTCTTGGAGTTTCAGTCTTTTCCACAGAAAATCGTTCTGAGTCGGTGGAGTAGGTAGCATATGGAATCGATCTTTTGTGATTCCACTGAGGCAACCACTCCCAGAAACCTCTGGAATGCGGAAATAGTTACAGGCTGAGAAAGGAGGACTTGTATGAACCTCCTGTTGAATACTTTTTCTATCTGCCTGATCATCAGAGTGATTTTCTAAAGATAAATAAATAAATAAGAAAGCTCCTAATGTCAATCCACTGTTGAAATTTTACAGTGGTTTCTTAAGGCCAATGCATAAGATTCAAACTCTTTTACATGTGTACAAGACCAAACATGATTTAGCTCCTAACTCTTTCTTGTGCTATATGTTGATTTAGTCCACAAGAGAATTTAAAAAGAAACGAAAAGAAAAGAAAACCTCAAAGAAGAAATAATTTAGTTTCATCTAATTAAATTGATTCTTTTTTTTTCTCAAAAATATCTATTGTCTATTGACCGAGAAGCATCTTACATTATGTTTATCGAATTTCTGTGGTGAACAAGAGCACTATAGGAAGATGGAAAGGACGAGTGGGTTAGGCATCCAAGAAATCTGAATTTTTTCCCCCCAACTCCAACTATCAAGTGAAATTAGTGTTTTGTAAAAAAAAAAGTGCTAGAACACTTTATAACTCAGACAATTACAGAAGCACTTTTCCTCTAGATGGCTGTTCTAATTTGATCTGCAACAGTGCTGTATGCATGCGTCTTCAAAAAGTATCCCTCTGGTTCGGGTATCACTGTATTCCACTGCGTGATGGTGCTTTGAATGGTGAGCCATGAGCAACCACAGGTGGGTCCTCTTGCAGTATCTTCAAAGGGCTTGAGATTCTCCCTCTTCAAATATCTTCAAGGTTAAGACATTATCTTTTCAATAACTGATGTATACAGAATGTCCTTGCTTTAAATCGCACACAAAGCCTCCCTCTGGCTGGGATCAACATGCTCCCCAGCTGCCCAAGGTCAGGGTCTGTCTGAAAGAAAACAGCCAGGTGCCCCTCTCTGCCTCCAACCACCTCACTCTGGGTCACCTCCGCAGCTGAGGCTGCACAAACAACCCCATAACCTCTAATTCTGACTTGAATCTTCCCTGATCTTTAAACTGTTTAGCCAAGTTAGACGAGACAAAGCCGTATATATCATAAGGAGATTCTTAAAGAAAGTGAGCAATAGGAAACATAAAATAATTATCTTTCATAAGGCCGTGCAATGTGACAGAAAGAGCAGTAGCTTTGGAATCAGACAGATGTGCATTCCAAAGCTGTGAATGTTGGCTGTGTGATCTTTTTTCAGAACAGTTTCTTATGTGTAGTATTGAAGTAGGGTTAGTTATTTTGAAAGGTTGTTGTAAAGTAGGCAACATGAATAGTGCTGTATATGGTCCATAAATTGAGGCTGTCGTTATGATAAATTAAGTACTTTACATTTAATTTTCTTCTCATAGTTGCCAGGAATTCAGTGCCATGATTCTATTAAAGATCTAGACATTCTTTGCACAGTTCATGAGAAGCCATAAAAATGTCTTATTTCTTCTAGATTTCACTGGAGAAAGTAATCATCTCTTGTCATTATTTAAAGAAGGCTGCTGGAGGGAGTGATATTTTAGTAGTTGCTGCAATAAAAGAACAAATAGTGCATAATAAAATTATAAGACGTGATTCATCAGAGATTTACTGAAATTTGAGAGAAATTCGAAGTTTGAATATGTAAAATCATATATACATTTAAGAGCACTTTAAATACAAAAAGTTATTTCATTTTTTTTAATAAAATGCGTGTATAAAATGCAATGAAACTTTATTCAGACTTCCTTGATTGGTGTCCAATGTCCTTTTCCTATTCCAGGATCCCATGCAGGACACCACATTTCATTTACTCACCATGTCGCCTTAGGTATCTCTTGGCTGTGACGGTCTCTCAGACTTGGGACTTTTGAGTACTGGTCAGGAATGTTGTAAAATGACGTTCTATTCAGAGGCGCTGGACGTTTTTTCCTCATAATTAAACTGGGGTTTGCATTTTGGGGGAGGGAGGTAGTAGGGATGAAGTGCCGTTCTCATCACATCATGTCAAGGGGTCATAGTTACCAATGTGACTCATGGCTGGTGATGTTGACCTTGATGGCTTGGCTAAGGTGGTGTTTGTCAGGTTTTTCCACTGTAAAGTGGCTGTTGTGCCCTTTCTCATACTGTGTTCTTTGGAAAGAAGCCACAGTGCACAGCTAACACTTAAAGAGTGGGAAGGTGTTCTCTACCTCCATGAAGGCCAAGTTTCTACATAAATTATTTGGATTTCTTCTGTATGGAATATTTGCCCCTCATCCTCCAATTATCTGTTTATTCAAAAATACATTTATAAGGCTCGGAGCACTGGCTCACACCTGTAATTCTAGCACTTTGGGTGGCCGAGGTGGGGGTATTGCTTGAGGTCAGGAATTTAAAGCCAACCTGAGCAACATAGTGAGACCCCATCTCCACATAAAATAGAAAAATTAGCCAGGCATGGTGGTGTGCACCTGTAATCCCAGCTACCCAGGAGGCCGAGGCAGGAGGATCACTTGAGCCCGGAAGTTTGAGGCTGCTGTGAGCTATCATCAAGCCACTGCCTTCATGCCTGGGCAACAGAGTGAGACCTTGTCTCAAAAAAAAAAGTTTTTATACCAATTTTGACTCACAGGTATTTATTTCATACTTTGGGTTATAATCCAATACTACTTCATTTATTTTATTGCTCAAATCGTTCCAGCCTTGGCCACTGGGAGCATTTTCATTGTGGGCTTCATTGTTGTTGTTTTTGTACTTTCTTTGCTTCTGGTACAACAAGATGCTCCAGGCTAATTATGTATATTACCTGCTCCATTTCCATTTCTAGAATCAGTCATTTCTCAGGGGAGCCCTGGTTCTTTTAATTGAAGTGTTAGACACCAAGATTTGGGTGTTACTTATGCTCATTTCTACTGGGATGTTATCGGTGCTACCAGGGGGAGGAACCTGTGGCCTGGGGGTCACATGTGGCCTTCTGGATCCTAGAAGGAGGCCTTTTGACTGAATCCAAATTTTACAGAATAAATCCTTTCACTAAAGGGATTTGTTCTGTGAAGTTTGGATTTGATTCAGGGGCTGCACTTGGGGATCTGGAAGGCCACATGAGGCCTTGAGGCCGCAGGTTATTAGGCCCTCTCAGCTTACAAAGAAAGGAAATAAATGTGTGTGTACTGAGCTGTGTACATACACACAACTATTTTCTGTATGTAACTATTGTATCTCTAAGTGTTAATGAGTTCACACTGGTGTCCCCAACTCAAGTTCATTACCGTGTGGATGACTCTTCCTCCTCTTGCTCACATGTAACTTCACTCTCTAACACGGAGAACCTGGCTCCTATCCCTTGCCACCCGTATTCTTAACTATTCAGTTCCAATATACATTTACTGTATGTCAATATCAGAATCGCTGTTCTGTTCCCCTGTGGGGAGAAACTTTACCAGCTAGAGTGTGTGACTTCTTTGTAGTTCCTTTTGCTTTTAAGCCAGCTTCATTCATTTTCAAAGATACTTGGGGGGGTATGTTTCCCCTCCTCCAGTGAGGATGCCTGCATGGCTGGAATAATCCCATCTGGGGATTTTTATATGTGTACACACACGCACACACACACGTATATATAGATATATAGAGAGAGTTTGATTCAGTTTTACTAGTGTTTCATAAAGGATTATTGAATCTTTGTTCATGAGAAATATTGATCTGCAGTTTTTATTTCTTATAATTTATCTATTGGGTTTATTATCAGGGTAATGCTTACCTCATAAATTGAGTTAGGGGGTGTTCCCTCTGCCTCTATTATTTTGAAGAGACTGTGGAAAATTTGTACAATTTCTTCCCTAAATGCGTGGTAGAATTCACCACTAAATCCATGAAGACCTGGATCTCCCTTTTTGGAAGCTTATTTATTATTACTTCAATTTCTTTTGTAGATATCTATTTTTTTCTTATGTGAGTTTTTGCAAATTGTTTCTTTTAAGGAATTGTTCCATTTTATCTATGTTATCAAATTTGTTGGCATAGAATTTTCATAATGCATATTTATTGTCCTTTAAAATCCATAGGGTCATTAGTAATAACCTCTCTTTCTTTGCAGATATTTGCAAATTGTGCCTTCTGTGTTATTCCTTCATTAGTTTGACTAAATTAATTTTATGGATCTTTTCAAAGAACTAGCTTTGGCTTCATTGATTTTTCTCTCTTGTTTTCCTACTTTTAATTTCATTGATATCTGTTCTAATTTTTATTCTTTTTTCTCTTCTGCTAATTAATTTGGATTTTCTTTTCTTTTTCCAGTTTCTTAAGGCAGCTTAGGTTATGAATTCTACGTTCTTTTCTTTTTAAAATATGTGTATTTAATGCTGTAAATTTGCCTCCATGTACTACTTTTACTATATCCTATAAATTTTGATAAGTTATAATTCCATTTTCACCTAATTTGAAATATTTTAATCATTCTTTAGACATATCTTTGGATCCATATATAATTCAGAAGTGTTATTTAATCTTCAGATATTTGAGGATTTTCAGCTCTTCCTGTTATTTATTTCTACTTTAGTTTGTATCCTGAAAGTTTATTTTTTTTTTTTATATACCAAATTATTTGGTCCTCACAACTACCTTGCAGCTAATTACTGGTATTTTTTGTATTTTACTGATGAGAAAATGGAAACATTACACAACTCTTCCAAGGTCTCACAGCTGGTTCGCTGTGGAGGTGGATTTCAAATGTTTGAGTTAATTGGAGATCTGCTAGGACAAGGAATAGATTAATATCAAGTGAAAAATATTTAGAGACAGTTGCTATCCGGGTGAAAAAAAGATGAAGACTTTAATTGAATTCATTTTATGGCGGTGGAAGAAATGGGCAAATTTGAAAGATATTTCTTAAGTAAAACTGAAGGGATTTAGTGACCAGTTGAGTCGCTTTTCCGAGAGCTGGTAGGAATGGAAGTTGATAATAACTCGAACTTTATAATCTGGAAAGTTGGGTAGATGGTGACATCGTTACCTGATATAAGAAGAACAATCTGAAATGGATTGAGAGAGAAATACAGATGAAATTAGTTCAACTCGGGGCCTGATGAATTTGGGTTCTTATTAAGTACGCACGTGGAGATGTATATGTTGTTTTCAGATGATAATTTAAATCTAGAGATACAGGTTTGGGAGTCACTAAACTAGTTAAATTAAGCTCCAGTTAAGCCAAGCAAGTAGACTCAATTTTCTAGACAGTAAATATATTTGACGTGGTAAATACATATTGAAGCTTTAGGGTAAAAGTTATGGTAATTTCTATTTGCTTATTAGCAAGATGATGAACTTGTTTAAATTTTATTAGATGATGATGATAGCTAACATGGGGTGATGCTTACCATGCGAAAAGCCTTGGTCTAAGCATCTCACAGGTAATAATGAATTTTTACACACACAAGAGGCTATGAATTTTTGCCCTTCTTTTTAAGATCTCTCACAAATTATTTTTTCAATGCGTTCTTCCAAGCATCTGCTAAAAATACATCAGAATTGGCTCCGAAGTTAAAACCCTTTGGCAATCCAATCGGTGTGGGAATTGTTATGCTGACAGACCAACCATGGCCTTTTAAGCCAAGGCAGAAATACTTGGATAATTTCTTTAAACTTTTAAAGTGGAAATCATTGTAGATATTTATTACACTCCAAATCAAACAACTTAGTGTGGCTTTCTGAGGTAATATGGTTTTAAAAAATGGACTTTTAAAGTGTCTGACAATACATTTCTCACATTGTTATATTAAAAAAAGAAACCTTTTATTTTCCAATCACAACTTTCCTGTTCTTCCCACTCACTCCCCAAGAATTTTATCCAGCACATCAGCCATGCCCACAAAAAAGTTTCCTCAGGCAGTTGTAGGCACAGGATTTGAAGAGCTCTGTAAACTTTATTTAGGAAACTGTTCCCTGAATTGCAAGGCGTGTTTCCACCACGTAACCAAGGAGAAAATTTAGATTAGCCCTACTTCTACCTAAGGGGAATGACAATACCCTGTATTTACGGAAATTACTAGAAAAGAGGAATTGGAAAAGATTAGGTTAATTAAGATTTTGGCTTTTGTTAGGGTTGTAGTATCTGAGGTAATGCATGTATTGATCAACTCAATTTAGTCCTTCTGCAGTGTACATATATTTCAAAACATCATGTTGCATGGAATAAATATATATAATTTTATTTGTCAAGTTAAAAAATAAAATATTAAAAAAGATTCCTTTTTTTTTTTTTTAAGTGAAAATGCACTGTAAGATTCAGTTTAGTCCAGCCATCCAGGCACAATCCCAAAACCCAAGTCCATTCCTTGTATCTCTGGGTAAAAAATATTTTTTCTCAGAATTGGGTTTTGTAGGGAAGAAAGTTTTCAATGGAGAAAGAGAGTTGACAGTTAACAGGAATAAAGAAAGTAGGCTGTATTCTGGAGTCGTCTTTATGGAAGTAAAGGAAATTACAAGACACAAACAAAAAGTGGGCCCAAGAAATGGGCCCTTCAGGCTGAGCAGAAGAGAGGCCATGTGTGGAATTTTCCCTCATGTGGTGACTGGGATTAATATTGTTTTATTTTAATTATCCACTCTTTTTAAAACTATTTTTTATTTGATCTTTTTTTTTGAGATCAGGTGATGATTTCCTACCAAAGGAGTTCAAGGAAGGCCAGTTTCCGATTTCAGAGCTTTTTGGACTTTGGGATTGTGGCTATGGAAATGTGGACCTGTTTATTCACAAAAGTACAGGGTACAGATTAGAAAAATTTTAAAAGGGCAACCTTCTATGAGGTGCAGATGCCTCTGTATCAGACATTTCTCTCTGTCCAGTTTGCCTAATTGAGAAGACTAGGATGCAGAAAATTCTAGCTTCAATTTGGTTCCAAATTCTTACACTATGTTTATGAGTATGTTTCAGAAAAAGATGAAAGGAGAAAAGAAGGAAGGAAGGAAGGAAAGGGAAGAGAGGAAAGGAAAGGGAGGTAGATAAGTAAAGTACAAGAGGGGGAGAGAGAGAGAAAGAGATGAATCATTTTAAGGGTCTTAACTAAACTAAGACACTGATCTAAATAGAAAGCTATTTCGACTAAGGGAATGGAAAAGATATAATCTGTGTCATGGCAGACTTTCTACATCCAACTTTGAATAGATTGGTGCCTTTTAAACTCTGTTCCTCTCAATCTTTGAGAGTGTGGGGAGCGGGTAGAGAAGGGGAAGAAATGATACACTGGAATATAGTGAGAGAATTGGATTGGATTTCGGACTTTCTCCTGACATTTAAACAAGACAGTTTAGTCTTCTCTTGTAAGCCTTCATGTGAACAGGGTTTCATGACTTTTCTCTTTCTTCTGATTCTTTGACAAAAAGCCATAACCTGTTTCAAATATAGAGCCATTCAATTATTTCATCATCTAAAAAAATCAGTAAAAGTTTAATTGTTGGTAAGTGCATACCATGTATTATTAAATAGATACTGTTTCTACAATGTAAGAGTATCAGCTAATATCATAACTAAAAAACAATCCTATAGCCCATTGATAATCTGAACTTCTTCATATTAAAAATTGGAAAACTGTCTCAGAGACATCATGATTTGAAGAACGTTGGTTAATGAGAAATTACAAGAATTTTAACATCTAGAAATTTCTTCACACTTAATAAACATTATATTATAGTAAAACTTGTGTATTTCTTTTATAATGTTTGATAAGGACAATTATGCAAAACTTGGAAAGAAGGCAAAAGAGGGAGAGACATGTCTTTTCAATGTATATTCACAAATTGTTTAAAAGGCTGACACAAGGATTATATAATTATCTAGGATAATTTGATTAGGGCCCCAAAAGTGACTAGCTACCTTTTGACTTGCAGATTTCTGTTTGGTGGAAAAGATAATTATGAAAGTTATGGTTTTGCTGCCTAGTAGAAACAGTTTTGTATCCAACCTAGTAACCTTATTTAAAATTTCTAACTTTTTATAAAAAGGTTAATAAATACACATTTCCTCCTGTGTTCTTGGCACAAAGTTTACCATCTCAGTGTGAACAAATGATTTAATACATTTTTCATATGTATTATATAATAGGCTATATTCGCAGAAGAAATGTGTTTTAAGCATTTTGAAAATTATACTGTATTTCACCAGGATGCACAGATAGACTCCCTGCTGGAACCAAATATATGAGGCTGTCCAAGAAATCTACCTCGTGTGCCATTTATGCCCAAGCCCACCTTACTGGGCCCTTGGGGGGAATCTTGATTGGGAATTAGATATAAATCATTACCTTCTGTCTTTCTCTCTCTTTCTCTCTCTCTCTCCATGATTCTAAGAGGGTTTTTGCTTGTTTTTGTCTGTTTCTTGCCGACGTTCAATTCTGGTTTTAGTTTACGCATGGCTGATAACTTATCCCACACTGGTGGCAACAATGATTGGAAAGTTAAGCACGGAACAGAAAAACTCACCAGTCTAGGCCCCAAAGGCATAAAATAATTTTCTCCTGTGTCTGAGATTATGAAACTGAAACTACAGACTGTATGATTAATCATTTGCCTATCATTAGGGAAACCCTTTAGCTTTCTGTGTGTGTGTGTGTGTGTGTGTGTGTGTGTGTAACATTTTCCTACTCCCAGAAGATATTAATAGATTAATAAATTGTATTATAACTCAGACTAAAAGAACCTCTTCATATTAGCTTATAGAGATTAAGAGATAATTCCATGAATATAATAGTCTTTCATAGTTATCAGAAAATTAAGATATATAATACTTTCTGTTAAGAAAAAGCCTTCTCAGAAAAATTGCTAAGGAGAAATTTTATGTAGCAATCCCAATTTACATGATCAAGATGAACTCTTGGGCTAATAAGAATGGCTTAATAATTTTGGTTTAAAAAGAAAGGCTACAGCTCTTTCCTCTGATTTTATCAGCATTGACAATAATATAAGTTTTTTCTTTTAAAACATTTAATATTTAGATTTATTTCTTCATTAAGACTGTAATTAATTTGACCTTTCTTAATCTCTTATAGTGATTTACTGATTTGACATGTTAATATTACTTGATGCTTAATGCTTAAGATAACGATGTTTAAAATAATGAATTTTAACTTTATGGTTACCATAATGTTTAAGGTAATAAAATATATAAAAATACAAAACTTAGTTCAACTTAATTGAATTTTTATTCTGATAATTTTCATATCAACAGTAATTATGCTCTGAAGTGTGTTCACTTAAACAGAATTTCCAAGAAACTTAGTTCATCTAAAATTTTGGACTGATACTAGAGTTAAGGAATGTAATTTCAAAGTAAGATAAAATACCAAAACCTGAGTGTATATGCAGAGTGTATATACATTTTTTTTTTTTTTTACCATGTAGAAGGTATAAGAGGGGTGCATATGGATTGCTTTATCTGAAGGTCTGGTTTATGTGTGATGTAGGGTTCCCAGATTTCTACTTCACTGTTCTCCCTGTAAAGTAGAGATTAGTTATTTTGGTAAATAATAGGAGTAGTTGGGAATATTTATGGCAAATTGTATGTGTTTAAGGGAATAGGATGTATTTAGGAAAATTATTAATATGAATGGTTTAGGTACTGTATACATTACCTAATAGATTGGATATTGTAATTGGAAATTGGAGATGTTTCAGGTGAAACATTGATCAAGACTTTATGAAATAGTAAAATATTGCACCCTAATGCAGAATTTTACTCTTCTCTGTTTTGATATTACTGGTTATTGTAATAAATGAGACAGCCATTTAGTTTCATCTCAAGGTATTTTTTGCTTTCCTTTAACACTTGCTTAAAGGTTCTGCTATAAATTATTGACCATACTAATGACTTTTAAATCTTGTTGTTTCAAGCGTTTCTGTTTTTGGGTCAGACGCAGATGATTTTATGAAAGCTGAAGGCTGATTCATAATCCAGTAGAACAAGTATTAATTACATAGGCTTGAAAAAAATACATGAGGATACCTGTAATCGTAGCACTCTGGGAGGCTGAGGTGGGAGGATCACTTGAGCTCAGGAGTTTAAGATCAGCCTGAGCAAGAGTGAGATCACGTCTCTACAAAAAAAAAAAAAAAAGGAAAATCAGCTGGGCATGGGAGGCTGAGGCAGGAGGATTGCTATCCTTTTCTTCAATACAAACTCTAGCCTCAGATGC
This sequence comes from Lepilemur ruficaudatus, assembly GCA_963574885.1. Lineage (NCBI taxonomy): Eukaryota > Metazoa > Chordata > Mammalia > Primates > Lepilemuridae > Lepilemur > Lepilemur ruficaudatus. Next base: position 37,573 of record CAUYRT010081533.1, on the reverse strand, counting down.
AAAAGAGACATATGGGATTTGGATTTTCTGTGCTAGAAGTATTTTTATATGCCTGATTTATACTGGAGAATATTATCTCTTTCCTGCATGCACGTACATACTCTGAGCATCTACGCAATGGCAATTGGCTTTGTGTTTTGCATTCTATAGTCACTGTCAAAAAAAGAATGAGGCTTGATTCCCCTTCTACAATCCAGATATAATTCAGTGGACACCAAAAGCGCATAACTATAAAATTCCAAAATAGTAGGATTTATGATGGGTTTATTTATTTTTAAGGTTTATTTATTTTCTCCATCAATGTCATTAGGAAACTAGTAATGATAATGATAGATTTTAGGAGCTCAACATATCAAATGAACACTCAGCTGTATAATAAAGAGCTATGATGTAATCCAATACTTAAAACTTAGAGAAAGAAGTTCACATCAATTATAATGACATTATGTATAAAAGCAAAGGTCTGTTCTGCTACATACATCTGGCCTATTAAGTCACACTGGAAAACTGAGGTTGCCTAATAGTCATTGTTCTGGACTTGTAAGGGCCTCCAAACCCAGTTAAGGTGATAAGAAAAAAGGAAAAAGAGCAACTAGTAATTTTCAGCAGGGAGCACAGTAAAGCCTTTATCCCAATCACAGGTTAAACCAATTTGATTTATAACAATGAAAGGACCTTCTGCTTCTACTCGAGTTACCGTACATCCCTTTGTAGCCACCCATACAATAGAAAACCAGGGCAGGTGGTGAACAGTAGAGCAAGCATTAATGTCAAGTAAAGGAAATTCTGCACTTACATGAAATTTTATCAGTTTATTTAATTAAAAGGTAATAGGTAGGAGCAAGTAAGAAAACCACGAGCAGATGCGTTTAATATACTAGGTAAGAAAAACAAATTCCATGAGGCTGTATTTAGTAATATTCATTTCAGATTTCTGTGGGTACCTGTGATTGGCTCATTATCTTTTGGCAATGAGACAGTGACTTTGTTCACTGTTTAAAATGTCCTCTAGAATGTAGTTTGATTCAGTCTACATGAAAACATATAGCATCGTTCTTTCTTGTATCTCTTAGTTCTTAGAATGATGTGTGAAAGCGTGCCCTAGGTAAATACAGTGATATTCCGTATTTTCTGTAGGATTTTTTTATTCAGAAAGCTTCATAAACACAGATGCTATAAAATCATAATCCCGGGTGATGTATCAGCTAGAAATTTAATCTCTGCACCTAAAAGGAAACATTGGGGCTTCACATTTCTCTTCTTAAATAATTAGAAAATTAAAAGTGCCTCTTCTGCATTCTGTGGTTCGTTAATATGAAGAGGAAAAAAAACTTGGCAAAGTATCTGGAGTTATCAGTTCAATTCAATTTATAAATTCAGCGACATACACTTGTTGATCCAAAATAATCTGTAGATACTCTATATATTCTACATGGTCCCCACAGTTTCTGTTTTCAAGCAGAGAAACAAAATAAATTAATTTTTAAGTGTTACAAACTTTAGTAAATGCTTTCCTAAGCTGATGGGAAAGAGCACCCCAAAAGTTGGTGACATGAAATAATGGACCAAAATTCAGCTCAAAAAATTTAACAAATGTTGGACTCTGCTTACTCAGTTGTAAAATGAGGATAATAACCCCACCTATGGTTATCTCACGAGGTTGCTGTAGAGTTTATTTGAGAAAAAAAATACATAAAATGGTTTAAAAATTTTAAAACTACATCCTAATAAACAGTAAAATTATATTAATAAAATTAGATTTGAACACTAACAATTAGTTGAGGGTAAAATATGTTGCATGTAGAGCTCCCTGAAGCAGGCCATATATATATATATATTCATGTATGTCATCAAGGATGACATGGTTTCGATTTGCCTAGGTCACGGAGGCCGCGGTTCTGTTCCCTGCACACACTGATTAATCTTGCCTGGAGTCCACCTTTTCTGAAGGCTAGAAGTCACCAGTCAAAGGAGGACTACTTTCAGAACATAAAAAAGCGTTTTACTTCAATACATTATGTCTGTGTGAGGAGCGAAATGAAACAAAACTATGGAATCATTTCCCGGAATAGAGTCATAGTATCTTCCAGAATTTGGAAGAGAACTGGAGGAAATATACAATCACGTATTTCTTGTTTTCCGGGGGCAGTTGTAGTTGTGTAGGGCAAGTACTGCAATAGAAGTTATGTGGTATTCCCAGATTTTAAAGAAGAGAGGAACAAAACACCTCGGCCTTTTTATTAGGTAAGTCTTCAGACAGATGAAAGAATTTAACTGGACCTTGGAGAATATATGACAATTGACAGAGAACAGTGAAGAATGGAATAGAACAAGTACAATCAGAGTCACGCGAAAGGATGTGTATCTTCGAAGGAATGGAACCACCTCTGTGTGTGGCTACAGCATGGGTTTGTGGGAGAAAATGGCAGATAATTGGAGAGATTGTCTCTCACTGTCCGTGACTTTATGTTTCACGCTCAGATAAGTGTGGAAGAGGAGTCCTCCAAGTAGAGAAAGTGACAGGCATTTAAGATACATGCGAATTAAAACGCAGCAATGGGAGGGACAAGGCAAGAAGAAGCTCTCAGTGAGAATTTTACAAGAACAGCTAAGTTTCACAGTCACTCAGAGACACAGTTCACATGGTCCTTGGACGATTCTTGGGCACCTGTTTTCTCTGCACTGGAGGTAACAATTGTACCTACTTCAGAGCTGTGTCACGATGATTAAATGAATGCATACACGGAAAGTGTATTGGGGCAACAATTTTCTATTCCAAGATTTGCACAGAGTTGTCAGTGGTTATAGATTTGGGAATAGTAAGAAGTGATAGGAGTGATACAGGGGAAAAAAAACTGGCTCCCCCTTGCAAGATAATTCCCTGAGGTAAGGTCATTACACAGCCTTCAAGCGAGGCAGGAAGACATCAAACAATAGGCTGATTGTCTGCTATGGCTGGTGAGGCAAGCTCAGTCGTCCTTTGTAACGTCTTCCCTAAAATTCCTCATGTTAAACATTTGCCCAATTGTGCCAAAACTTTCACATCAACGATCTGAGGAGGCATTAAATTCCACTAAATTGATATTTCAACAATCAACAGGATCAATATTTTCATTTGGCTTTCAGTCAGCCCAGGCTTTGTTTGTAAGAGACAAAATACTGTAACATAGTCACAGAACCAACCTCTTCAGTTTTCAACCCACATTTTAAACTGAGAACTGTGGAATTTGAACCAGTCATTTCTTTCTTTCTTTGTTTTTTTTTTTTTTTTTTTTTTGCTATGAAGAGTTGGGTTTCAGGCAGCAGACCCTTAGAGAAATGTAGGAAGAGAGAAGCAGCTACTTGACCAAGTTGGGGCTAATAGAATTGAAGATGTTTGTTCAGGGACGGGACTCTGGCAGCCAACAGCGCACAGTCACAAGTGTAGGTCACTGTATCATCAGTGGGCATTAGGTGTGAAGTGACTATTGAAGGCAAGATGGGGCCAAGGCAAGAGGAAGTCTTATTTAAAATAAGAAAAAGACTGGCTTAAATTCTGTAAAGGATTCAGGGGTGCCTGGAGAACCAAAAACAATGTGCAAAGTTGCATAGCCCAGCGCCCCACTATGAGATCGTGCATATAAAGAGTAATAGTTGTATCAGGGTTCAAGACTGATTCAGCATAGGGGCTTTTCCCAGTTTTGGAGAGGGGTGGTGCTTAAATATCCAGAGTTCAGATCTCCACTTAAAATGCACTAATACTGAACTTCTCTTTGACTTTGGCAAGTGATGTGTTTCAAGTAGGTATGATTGGAAATTAAGAAAAATAAGGAAATATGCTATCCCTTATCCCTAGTGTCATGGCAACATTTGTAACAGTTTTTATAACAATTAATTTATTTTCCTTCTTGTTGTTATTCATTGAACTTTGAGACTTACACCAAATGGCTTGTTCTACTTCCAGAATACTGATCTTCCCCCCAAATATTTCAGACTAGCAGAGAGTAGAGGACAGCCTATCTGCCTGCAAATAAAACGTTTTGGGCTGCTTTTACATTTAATGTACGTGTTCTTGCCTTTACCTGTCGCAACTACATCTTCTGGTTTTGTAAACCACCAAGGAAGGAAGAAAACAATGCTTTCTGAGTTCTACATTATCGACCCAGAAGAAACCTCCTTTCCAGTGAAATCTGGAAATCAGAAGAAGGCAGATTGCCAAAGGGGGACTGGGTGGGTAGATTTGGGGCTCCGTTGTATTTTGTTTTGGGTTCAGTAAACAAACAAAAACAAAACAGATAGCAGCAGCAACAAAGATTTCACTCTCTTCCAAGAAAGGTAAATGAAACTACAACCAATTTCAAAAATTGGAAGAAATCAATTTCAACTCGGATTGTAATTAGTCAAATCATAGTTTCCAGAAAATAATGGTAAAGTTTTAATTCACATTGAAATGCTTATTTAAAAAAAAAAAAACCCTAACAATATTGAAAGAAAAATGTCATGAGAAAAAGAAGCAGTGACTCATTAAATTTTGTACTCACAAAGGGGAGAAAATGTCATCTGTTTGCTTAATGTTGCCTTAGTTTAAAATAACACTTTAGATTTTCTTAGCTATCAGATATGAGTTTGCCAAAACATAATATCAGTTTGCTGCCTATAGTTTGCTCAGTGATAAAACACAAAGAGAGTTACTTATGTGAAGATGTAAATGATAAATTTATGCAAAATTTACAAAAGTGTAAACTTCGAAAAGATAATAAATCTTTCCATTAAATTAGTGGGAAAGTAGCTCAAAACCCAGCCGGGTGATTCATTATTTTAATGACTTCCTGCTTTACTGCAAAACCTCTCTCTTCATTTGGTGTTGGCAGTTTGAGCCTCTGTTAAGGATTCAGGCTTACAATGAAGCTTCTATAAATTTCTGGATCTCTGTCATGCTGGCATGTAGGTCATTCTCCTTTAGGAATGAGGAGGAGGCCGGAAAGCAGTTGCCCCAAGGGAAGGGGAGATTTTTCAAACCTGAGCTGTCGAAGCGTCAGTGTGAAGTGGAGTGAGCAGCTGACTCAGGGGCTGACAGAGGCGGTGGCTGAACAGAAGCAAATCCGCAAGCCCTTCTGCCAGGGATGTCCCAGCAGGTGTCACTAAAAGGCAGTCACTGTACCAGCTGACAGAGGGAAGGTGGGAGGGAGAAGAAACCTAATGCTCACCTCCAAGGAGGAGAGACTGGGCTTTTCTCTCTGCTAATTTTCTCTCCCCACCCACCCTGCATTTCCAATAACATATTGATTTAGGTTTATAACACGAAACTATTATAAAATGAATATAAACAGTTTCTTCTTTCCTTTTATACACAGTATGTTAGCTCGCATATTTATATCCTAGCTGAACAATGTCTAAAGATCTACTGAAACTGACATAGAATATAGGTGATCATAATAGGACCACATGTTCAGTGCAAGACAAAACTTCGAGATAATTGGAAGAGGAGTCCCTCCAAGTAGAGAAAGTGGCAACTATTTGAGATATATGTAAATTAAAATGCAGCAATGGAAGGAGCAAGGCAAGAAGAAGCTTTCAGTTAGAATTTTATAAGAACAACTGAGTTTCACCATCACTCAGAGACACAGTTCACATTGGTCCTTGGACGAATCTTGGGCACCTGTTTTCGCTGCACTGGAGGTAACAGTTGTTCCTATTTCAGAACTGTGCTGTGATGATTAAATGAATGAATACACGAAAAGTTTCAGAACAGTGGTAGAATATGGTCAGAGCTATGTCAAAGCTAGTTACTCGTATTTTGTAATAGACGTACCATATGCTTTTTATTGGCGGTCAATAATAGATTTATTTTTGAAAGCAGCCATCTTCTGTCCCAGGAAAGCCTCTAGTCCTCACTAAGTGACTGTTGGCATCCATTCAAATTTGCCATCCTTGAAGATAGTGAAAAATCAGCCTAGACTCTAACAATATTTTGACATTTATCCGTGGTTTTCAACGCTGTTTGGGTTTTTATGTCTTTTAGGGTATCTTCTGTATTTTCACAGAATGTTGCTTTTGGGTAAAGTAGGGACTTTCAAAGTAATGACATTTTAACCTGGAAATTAACTCTAGGCTGATACATACTTTACAAAAAGGAGAAAATGTTATTATTTGAGCTGCTGGCAAGATGAATCTCCTTTGTTTGAGAACTGATTTTGTTTGGAACAAGCTTTAATAAGATAGTTAGAATTAGAAGCTGTGCCTCCAGGACCTGGGTATAGACGGGTGGTACACTACAGAGAGTGGGAAAGTTCTCTTAATAATGGAAGGAAAATAGGTGTGTAGAGAAATGTATGCAGAGAATCCTGAATGTGGGCAAAGCAGAGGAAACAGAGGAGCAAGAGAGCAAGGGGTCATGATATGTGACCGCTCTTCATTAACACCAAGTCATCTAGTGTTTTTAAAAACTGCAAAGTATTTGGTAAAATAGGATGATTGAAAGAAATTGGTGAAGGAACTAAGTTTTGTAGCTTATGGACTGGACTCAACTACAGTTGAAGGAAAATGGGGTGCAACAAAGACAGCACACCCCGCTGCAAAGGCTTCCGGGGAGCAACCACAGCGGATCTAGAGGCTACAAGAGCTTATTTGGGTTACAGATGCCTTTTTTATCTCTTTATCAAAGGAAGAGGCCTTGATTCCCCTGGAAATAGAGAAAACTGGACACTCTGAATGGCAGTGTCACTTGTACAAGGTTGTCAGGTTAGCATCAAGTCAAATACGGTCCCGGGCTTTTCCGGCTCTGCTCTGAGGGCAGGGCAGTGCTCTGGGAGCCCCTCCGTGGGGCCCAGGGCCCCTTGTGATTGAAAGCAGAACTTGCCTTTCTCCTAAAGCTCCCTGTAGCCACACCCTACTCCCTTCACAGCCAAACTTCTTAATCATGCTTTCCTACAATTATTTTTCCTATTTGCTCAGCACTCACTCACCAAGCAACGTGCTACCAAGCCACGGAGGGATTTGCAAAGGTGGAGGAGTATTTTTATTTCACTCCTTAAAAGACACTCTTTTCTTCACTTTAAAAATGCCAAAATATATCATTTTTTTCTTTTTATATGGAGATTATTATTACACTGTCCTTATCCACCCAATCTTTTTAAAAAGCTGATGAGAGAGAATATATGTGAATTTTTATGTGATTACATAAGGACTTTTTTCTATCAAAGTATATCACATGTATAGAAAAATATAAAAGGAGTAAGTTATGTCTTGTTACATTTGTGGAAATGGGTCTCACCCATGTAATCAGCACTAAGATCAAGAAACATCAGACTCCACAAGTTGCCATCTAGGTACTTTATCTTTCCCCACAGGTAACTACTGTCCTGATATCCACCAGCTTAGATTAGTTTTGCTTGTCTTTGAACTCTCTACAAATGGAACTAAACCTAAAGCTTTGTTTTCTGTCTAACATCTTTCAATTAGAATTGTTTGAGAGATAAATATCTGTGGTGGGTAGCAATCATTTGTTGATTCTTGTTACATAGAATCCCACTGCATATTCCATTTGAATGTACTCCAATAATCTAATGTCGATTAACATTGGGGATAGTTTCCAGTTTGACAGTGTTGCTGATATAAACATTCTTGCGTATGTCTTTTGAAAAACACATGTACATATTTCTGGTGAGGATATGCCTAAGAGTGGAATTGTGGGGTCATAGGGGATCCATATGTTTAGCTTTAGTAGATATTGTCAAAGAGTTTTCAAAGTCATTATATTAATTAACACTCCCACCCCATAGTGTGGGAGAATTCTTGTTGCTGTATATCTTTGTCAGCACTTAGCATTGCCTTTTTATTTTAGCCATTGTAGGGAATGTGTAGTGTTATTACATTGTGATCTTACTCTGCATCTAAATGTGGAATACTAAATGTGGACATTTTCACATGTTCATTAGACAGTTGATGCCATATTTTATGAAGTGCCTGTTCAAGTCTTTGGCTGTTTTCAAAATTAGATTGTCTTTCTTTATCTTATTAATTTGTAGGCATTCTTTATTCTGGATATGAGATTTTAGTCATTACACATGACGATGTGGCCTGTCTTTTTATTCCATGGAATCTTTTGATTAAAGTTCTTAATCCTAATATAGTTTGATTTATCATTTTCTTCTCCTTGTGGTTTAGAACTTTCTTATTCTCTTTAAAACCTCATTTCCTACTCTAGTATCATGCAAATTTTTAATGTTTTCTTTTGAAGCTTTATTGTTTTATTTTTCACACTAAGATCTGAAATCTATTGAGTATTGGTTTTTTTGTTCCTTTTGGTTTCCTTTAAGGTAGAGGTGAAGATATTTTATGTTTTCATATGGATATTCAAATGATTCAGAGTCATTTATTGAAAAGACTACCCTCTCCCTATTGCAGTACAGGGTCATCTTTGCCTTAAACCATGTGTTATATATTATACATGTGGATTTGTTTTTGGGCTATTATTGTCATTGGTTTATTTCTTTGTCTTTTGTACTTTCCTTCCTTCAGCATATCCTCACCAGAAATATGTACATATATTTTTCAGAAGACACATGCAAGAATGTGTTCACCTTTGTCAGTTTCATCCCTGGGGACCGTTTGGCTCTATGGTCGAGGTGGGACCCTTCGTCCATCTCCACTGATGCTCCAGGTTTGACAGCTGTGGCCAGGGGTTTATCAAGTTTGATTTTTTTAAAGAAAAGAAAACATTTGGTTTTGTTGACTTTCTCCAACATGTTTGTTTTACTAGCTCACTGATTTCTGGTCTTACCTTTATTTTATTAATATAATAAAGACTGGATGAAGTTATCTTCTAAGGGAAGCAGGCGCCACCTTTTCCTCTGCTAGGCAAGTGGAGTGTGGGGCTGGATCCCTCACTCAGTCAGGGACTGAGAGGAGCAAAGTGTCGGTTTGGTGAGACTCAGCCTTTGGTGGATGATTTTTCCCCGGTTCCTAAGGTGTAGCCCTCAAGGTTTGCTCCTTAGATGATCTGGGAAATTCTCCTCTGTTTCTCAGATTTTTTTGAATTTAACTCTTATACCACAGAGCCTCAGAATTTGACAAATATCTTTTTATATGATTGACACATAATGACTATACACATTTATGAGGTACGATGTGATGTTTTGACACATGTATGTATTCTGTAACGATCAAATCAAGGTAATTACCATATCCATCACCTTAAATATTTATTATTTCTTTGTGATGAGAACATTTCAGAAATGTCTCTTCTAGCTGTTTTGGAATACAGAGTACATTATTCACTCTAGTCATCGTACTATGCAATAGAACACCAGACCTTATTCCTCCTGTCTGACTGTCACTTTGTCTAGTTGAGTAATTTCTCCCCATCTCCCACTTCCCTCAAGCTCTCCATTCTCTGGTAGCCACTACTATACTCTCCACGAGAACATCATTTTTCTTTCTTCAGAATGGTCACATTGATGAATCACTGATAAATTTTTCCCTCTTTGAAGCAGCTCTCTACAACGATTCTCAGCTGCTAGTCCTAGGCAAAAATTTGTCAAATTTCCCCCACATTAAAAAGAAAACATATTGAGCATCAGTTCATTTCTGTGCAGTTTTTCTTTTCCTCGTTCTCAAATCTTAGTTGCCTCAGTAGCTCTCAGATGCCTCAAAACCTCTGTATGTTTAAATTTACCTTGCTTTTCCAGCTGTTCTTGGTAGTGATGTTAGCCAGCTTCATGCTATTTCAATATAAACTAAGAGGAGAACTCCCACTGAATGATTTTAAGTGTGAGATGTATTTAGAAATGTCAGATTGGTAGCAGGGTTTACGTTCTCTGAACAGCCCACTGGTTTCTAACTGTTCTGAGGGCTTAGAAAAAGGCATATGTACATTTGCATATATGTATATATATATAAATGTTGCACTACAGTACAGTGCTCATTGGTTGATATGCCTTGAGGGTGAATATAGACTCCCATAGGGTCCTTACTACTCTGAACTTCACTGGAAGGACCTACTGTGTTATTTGTGGAGCCCACCGAAAAATAAAAAGAGATATTTGTTCAAAATTATTAAGAATGTCTAGACACCATCAGCAGAGCTTAGACTAAGTGCAAAGGCCTCATAGCTGTGGGCTCCTAGGCAACTGCACAGGATGCACACCCGTATCCCTCGGTCCTGGTCTCTGGACCAGTAGAGTCGGGAGACACAGAGAAGCAGACTAAGGTACTCCAGCTCTCCTTCCTCTCACTTTTTAAAACTGGTAACTCATTGACAGGTATAGGATGTCTCATATATTGGCAAAGACATTATTTCTCTCTCCTTGATGACTGCGTACACTAGTATTTCAACCCTACCTTTTGCAAGCATGGAGCTGTTGATAAAAACGAGCAAGAATAAGTTTTTAATGTCATATTTGGACTAATTTATATCTGAGACTTCCATCTCTAGCTGTTGACAGGGGAAGTATTAAAAGTATTATTTCCCCCAAAGAATGGGAATACAATCTTCAAAATATCATCATGTGCGGCTATGAAATTATACACATATGCGGGGATATCAGAGACATCTGTGTCTCATCAAATACACAGATCCTCTGTAAGGATCTCCTTAGTAATTTCTCTAATTTATGGTTACAGTTGTCCACGTTTTGTGGGCTGCTAATGTCAGCATTATGCCTACAGATGCCTCATGCTTTTAGCAACTCTGACAGAGGTTTTCACTGCTCAAACACTAAATTGTACTAATCTGTGAAATAATAAAATGTGCTAAATGGCACACAGCGTGATTCATTGGCATAATTCTTTGAAATGCTCATGTCTCCTAAAAATGTTAATAGCAAATTTCTCAATTTCCCCTACTAGGGATTTTTCCCCCCATATTTGTATTAAGCATGGGAACTGTAGCTTCTTTATGATTTTCAGGAATCATGTGCCATGGAAGAAAACACAGGCCTCATGAGCTTCTAAAAATAAGAATAGAGAGAACCCAACCTTAATCCTCCTTATATGATTTCAGTACAGTAATTTAGTAGTTCTTGAATGTTTGACCCTGAAATAGATGTAAGGCTTTGCACCTCCAATGACGAAATGTCCCTGTGTTTGTTTATTATCACAATATAAAACTTAGTGATTAACTATTTTAAACACCCCCTGGCTCTCTTGAAAATCCTACCCAAGCAGGGCTTGGAGAAAGCGTAACCACCTCTTCTTTGGATCTTGGGATAATGATCGTTTCTTTGAAATGTTGTGGACTGTCAAGAGGAGAGAATGGCTTTGGATTCAGCTTCTCTTCCTAGGCAGTTTTCTCACTATGACAAAAAACCATAACCTCACCCTACCATGAATATCTCCAATTGATGAAAACTCAATCATCTTAGGACATGAAATCTAAAAATGTTTGAGAATAAGGTACTGTCTGTTATGTGCTGGTATAGCATTGAACACGAGTCATTAATGCTTTTACTCCTCTTCTTAGTTTCACTTAATATTTTAAAATTTCTTTGGTGGGACAATTAGGGTGATAAATATATATCTCTAGACACTTATGTAAATACACGCAGAAATATATATTTTATTAACTAAAGCACAATTATTTTTATGAAACCTTTCCTATTTTCCCTATATTGATCTTAGATCATGGTAGGAGGTATACTATAGAGAATTAATCAAGTTATAAATCATTTCTATCCTTTGGGTAATAATTTTAACAGCAGCAGATGCAATAGGAGCAGCTCTTTTGCCTCCTGGGAAATATTTTTTCATTGTTGTTTCAAACCTATCATCAATTTTATAAATGAAAGACATGAGATCTTTCTTAGCCAGCCCCCAGGCCCATGGCTCTGATCTGGGCATTGTTACTTCTTGACTTAGTTGAAACCATGTGACTAAAAGACCATTTGATATTCTGAGTACTTAAACATAAACCACAAAGAATGCTAAAGCGGAGATAAACTATCCTCAGCATTAATCAAATTTAAATATAGATGGCGGGTCTGTTATTAGTGAATAGATTTGTCTTTTGAAAATATTTAATTATCTAATTGCTGATAATCAAATTTAAAGGATTTGATTTTTTCTGAAGGGCATTTGTACATTTACTTCATTTTAGGGTTTTTCAGTTTGGTTTATTTTGGGGTTTTAATTTTGTTTTTATGGTTTGTTAATAGCTATTTAACTGTTAAGATGTTTTAGTAAGAACAATACAAAGACCATTTGAACTTTTTATAGTGTTCAGTTTTATCCATTTGCCAATCAGTTATCATATTTCAAAGATCAAACAGCCAATCCCTCTAAATATTTGCATTTTACTAAAAATAATCATAAGTCCGTATGGATTTAAGAGGATAAAAATTTTGTTAACATTTACATACTTATGAAGAAAAACACATTTAAAATTTTAATTAAAATCATGATTCTAATGTAACATTCTCTTAAATCTTTAACATATTAAATCAGACAAATAATAAAAAGTACTACAATAATAAAACATTGAAATACTTAACATTATCATAATCTGAAAATACTATTTAAAAATACTTTAAAAAGTACCATTTATTTAAATTTGTATCTTTATTGCCAGTATTTTTATTTCATTCCAATTTTATCTTCCTATAGTCTTAATAGCTTCCCAGAATAAAATAAAAAATAAATATTGTCTTAGACATGTCAAGATCATAAGATCTAGGTTATTAATCAATTATTCTTTTCAAGGCACAGGTCCTGATAAGCAAGGGCAAAGTTCTTTAAATCCATGTGACCCACCATCATGCTGAATTTCTCATTTATTTTTAAGCCTAAATTGTGCCAAATCAATAACATGTAACATCCACACTATCACGTCAGCTTTCATTTCATACAATCCACAGTTCATCCCTACCTGATGTGTCGCATTTTCATCATTCCCATTTTCTTGTAATTATACTGACCTGCTCTATTAAAATTGTATGTTTTTAAAATTTCTTTATAATTGTTAGATCTAGCTACAGAGTTTTTCTCCTAGGAATGAAGTTTACTCTGCATTTAATGTCTTAGTTTGACTAATCTGTTTTCTTGGAACATTGTTAAATGTTCTTCCTACTTTTTTATCCTGTGTGATGACTATTGCTAATTAACACTTGAACTCTCTTTCTCTAATTAATATGCATGTCAACCATACTGAGCGGTCATCCTTCATTTAGGGTAGGGGTTGGTAAACTGTCTCAGGCTTGCCACTTGTTTTTATAAAGTTTTATTGAAACAAAGCCACATCCATTCATGTAGGTACTATTTATGGCTGCTTTTGCACTACAGCAGCTGAATTTAGTAGTGACAGAAACCATAGAGCCTGCAAAGCCTAAAATATTTACTACCTCACTGAAAAATTTTGCCAAGTCCTGATTTAGAGGACAGTAGTTACTCTTTCTGTATTAACTTGGGTAGGTCACTGGAGTATGGTATTACAATTAATATCTGTTAGGATTGCACTAAAAGGTAGCTTGGTTAAAAGTTCTTCTGCTGATAGAGATAGAAAAAAACACATTGTTGAGTTCACATTTATTTTTGCAATTTACCATATATTTCTGCATCCCCACTCCTTCTGAAGTACAGAGATACACTGATGTTCTACTCTAGTGATACTGTGTTGTTTATTATAGTAATCAATGTTACAGTGCAGTTTAAGATACAAACGAATGATTTGTTTTTTTCCTTTTTCTTACTGGCTCACGATGGCTTCACAGCTTTGTTTGCAAAGGAATGTCACAACAGTGATTTTTTTTTTGAATGATGGATGTGATTTGTTTTGAAACTTGTGTAAATAGGTGTAAAGCAAAATAATATTTAAACAGTGTCCAGTGTGAGCCCTGTACTCACTGACACAATGGCTTGTGCACATAACAATGTGCATTCACTGCCGCAAGAGGGCTGTTGGGGGTCCGTGCACGAGAGCGCAGAGACACACAGTGCTCTATTTTACTTAATCTTCGGTACGGTCTTCCTCTCTGATCACACAGCTTTTGAGGACAATAGATATCAAGCACATAGAATCACTGTTGGTGATCTTTGGCTACCGGAGAACGTAAAAACAAACCTCCCACCAACAGATGGTACAATGAGGATATGGATAACATCTGGATGTGATAGTAACCTACAGTACTTTGGGCCAAACCAGCTGCAGAAAGCAAACATCCCCATCTGGTAAACAAAGGGAAAGCTGAAGAGTTGACTTTTACTGAAAATTTGGAAATATGAATATGAATACAATATGTCTCTCCCTTATAATTTTGGAAAGTGGAAATGCCAGGATAAGTAAGAAATGTGAATGTCTGCTTTCAGTGATTACAGTTCTGCTACTCAAGAAGGACAAACAATACAAATATCCTTCATGTGTCTTGAATGCATGCCACGTGGATATAGAAATCAAATATAACACACTGTGTGGTGTGAATAATATTGCACTGTGTAGTAAAGAAGTCTTTACTCTGTCTTGTTAAAAATATTGATGACCCAATTGCACAAGACAACTCAAAATGGTGAGAAACTTCTCAAATCACCATTTGAACTCTAGAATAGTGCTGAATCATCACTTCCGTTTCTCAAATGAGTCCAATTTTAATCTCTTAATTAGACCATGGGTAGTACCTACATGTGATTATCCTTGATGTACATTTGAAACATAATTTCAGATATGTTTACATTCATACTTAGAGTTTCAAAAAGTAAAATGAGCTGTCTACATTTTAATTGGGATGGACATAATCTAAAATCTATCCATTTCTTCCCTCTTGTATGAAAAGGATTACTTTAAAAATCTGCCCAGAAAAATGTTTGTGAAATACTAGGCTTTTAAAAAGATTGTGGACCTAAATGGAAATATAATTTTATTAAACCGAAATAATTTTCTTTCTCTCATTCTTTTGCCCCCCTCTTTTCAATTTTTATCTTCTTTCTAAATTCCCTCTTTGTGTCTTTTTCATTTACTTGAATCATCATTCAGTTAACAGACCCTTAATAGGTGGTCCAAACAAAATATTGATTTGTTTAGAAAGGTTTAAAGATGATAAAACAGGGGGAAAAAAGTTCCATTCTTGACTATATCTTATATTTAGATAAGCAAAAAATTCTTGGACAAGCTCTACTATAGTAAAGTATTTGATACAGCTTCTGAGACCTCACTGCCATAAACAATTGAAATAATATTCTTCAACAGAAGATTTGCAGAGGTAAGCAATAGGGAAAATTGCTTTCATCTCTTCTACTCACCGTTTTACATACACTCACATATATGCACACACACATACACATCCCTGAGATCATAATTTAGTATTAAATAATAGCACTACAGAGGAAAAGCAGTGTATATGGAAATGAGATCCTCAGGCGCAGTTGCATTTCTGTTTTATCAAGGATCTTGATGACGTATATAGTCCTTCAAGTGTTTTTCTTGTGAGTGTTTGAAAATGCATCCAATGTATGGACTAATCCATCCCCCTACTTGGATTAAACTTCATTCTGCAGGAAGAGCCAACATGACAGCGCAGAGAATTGCCTCTGCAACACACCCTTCAGAGGTCCAGTGTATTATATTAATAATATAAAGATAGAAGTCAGTCAAAAGAGTTGGCTTTGACATCACAATTCTCAGTCAAAATAAAATTCCAAAAAAGACTGAAAAATAGTCCATTGCTCTTTCAGATATTAGCTGTAAGCATTTTCATCTTATACCTAACCACTTCGCAGCAAAAAAAAAAAATTTTTTTATTGCGCAGACAGAAATAATGCATCTTGGAAGCCAAAATCCTGATATCAGTTTAAGATTTGCAAAAGACATTTATAAGATATTTGTTGGGGATGACGATATTTTACTTAAATATTCCTACTTTTAAATTTTTCCTCATAATAACTTAATCTTGTCTATGTCAACATTCATTTTTCCCGATTTTAAAATTAGCGAAAATCCATTTCTGCTCTAAAATGTACATTTCAAGTTTAATTCCACATAAAATGCCAGTTCTAGTTCTCATTTTTTCCTTAGCAAGCAAAATCCCAACCTCATATTTCTTTGCCAAGCCTTGGCCTCAAAATGTTGCATTTAAAAAGCAAATAAAGAACACAAACTTGTTCAGACTCTCAGAATGTTTGGGCCTGCAACTCCAGGAAAGCCTTTATCTAAACCCAGTGAACTTCTCAGGGCTGTTGTGAAGTGACCAGAGGGGCCAATTAGCTGCTGCACAATTGGAATCTTCCTGACGCTTTGTCAATAATTTATAAAATGGAGAGGGCAGGAGGGTCACTGTCACTGAGGGGAAGTTAAAATTAAAATGTTTCTCTTACATATTGTGCTCTAGAAAGCAAGAGGATTTATTTCTTTCCCAGAGGAAATTCATCTTGATGTAAAGCAGACAATAAGTTGTGCTTTATCAAAAGCTAGTAATTGGGCAATACTTATAATCTGTTTCTATGTACCATCTCTCTTACCTGCCTTAGATTTCAAATTGTTGGTGGATAATGCAAATATATTGCTTTAATTTTTTCTCTGGAATCCTACTAATTCCCTTTGCTTTGTTTCCTGAGAGAGGAGTATAATCAATCTTTCCTTTTCTTTTTTTCAATCGGTAATATAAAGAAGCTCAGTAGACAAAAATATTTCCCTGTGTAGCAGGCGTCAAATTTTATATTATTCACAAAGAAACGGATGTGAATTTCTTACTCTAATGCCTTTTTAGCATATCCTGAAACTGAAATTCCTATCACAAAAGTCCAACTTTCAATTCAATTCTTGAACTGTGAGGGAAATGACGGGAAGTTTTCTGTTATTTAGTAAGTTTATAAAAAGTCACAATAAATTGGAAATGGCCATATTCAAACACAGTAAGCTGAGAGTAAATGCATGATCATAAGGTACACTGGCTTTCTGAATGTCTGCATCTAGGCACACTTGTTAGGTAAGAGCTGAGGGTCATGAGAACCCTGCGTTAACCAAAGACAGACCTTGATGAGAAGGTGAAATGGACCCAATTGAAAACATGGAGATGAAGCTGAAAATCATTGAAGTCAGTCGGTCCATTTACTTAATGTTAAGAATGCTTCTCTGTGTAAAAGCCACCAGAACACTCAAAAGAACATAAAATTCTTTAGGTGAAAGTACATTTACTATATTAGCATCCAGAAGAATAAAAAAGCTGAACGTCTCTAGCTTTTGAACAGAATTAATGTCAATACTTTCTTCCTAGCTTCTGTCTTAAGTTTGATTAATATCTCTTCTTTTTCCCAGAGAATGAAAGGCTATGACGGGCCAAATTGTGATGGAGGGGAGGGGGCGGGTAAGTAGTGGTATCACATATTAAGTAACAAAAGTTTATCCAGGGACAAGTAAAGGATACAGACCCATATATGGAACCACTCAGAAAAATAATGTACACTGTAGACTTTATCAAGTAGATTTGTCTTAAGTGCTTCTCAAATTTTCCAGAATCATCCCAGCACCCAGGAATCTCGGCACTTAAGGAGTTTGCTCCCTGATCTCCCATACATTTGGGACAGTATTTCCTCCATTCAGCCTATGACCCTGCCTCCTTTCCTTTGAACCTATGTAATCCCGGCTCAGCCCCCTTACTTTTTACACTTCTACCCCGGTTGTTTGGGCAGTCCCATCCCATTCTCTTGCCTTCAATTACAGCTTGACACCGAGGACTCTGAAACCTCTATCTCAACTGAAACCCGCAAGACCGACTCACTCATTCAACTTTTTCTGTATCAAATTGTGTGTAAGTACATCCTCCTCAACTATGCCCAAATCAGTTGGACCTCTGTGAAATACTTACGGGAATACTGCTTCAATGATGCCTGTATTCCTCCCTGTTCCATTTCTTACCCTCAACATACACCTCTCTGTGGCTAGCCACTAACTTCTTGTCTGAACTCTGACTTTCAGAATTCTTTTGAACATCTACCTAGCTGTTGTCTTGGCAATTCATGAAATGATATTATAGATAGATCTCAGCTTCCCTTACTTCTACCACCAGTTAAAGGACATCACACCAAATTAGCTGATTTTAGCCTCCTGAATACTGGTTCTTGGAGATGGTACCGGATCTCTGATCCTGCTTTGATGGGATGGAGTCACTGGGCATGTCAACGCAGGTGTTCTTTTCTCTCACAACGTTTCCCATTGATGTGAGGGTAAAACTCAAACAGTTTATGCCAGTAACATCCTCTGACTTTTATTCTTTCTTATTTTTCTTGGTTAACCTGGTTAGAGGCTTATTAATTGTATTTATCTCTTCAAAGAAACAACTTTTAGTAGTGTTGCTTTTACCTATTGTTTTATGAATTTCTTTTCTGATTTTCGTTATTTCTATATTCCCATTTTTACATTGCTCTTCTTTCTCTAGTCTCCTAAAATAGAAGCTTAGATTATTGATTTTAGACCTCTCTTCGTTTCTACTATATACATTTAATGCTATATTGTTTTCTTTTAAACAATGCCTTTGCTGTATCCCACAAATTTTGATGTTATAGTTCCATTTACAATTAGTTCAATATTTTTTTTTTAATTTAACTTGAGAGATGTTTGACCACCGGATTTTTTAGAAATGTGTCATTTAATTTCCATATATTTGGGGATTTCCAACTTTCTGGTACTGATTTCTAGGTTACTTTCCTTGTGGTCTGAGAACACACTTTATATGATTTCTGTCCTTTCACATTTTTTAAGGTGTGTTTTATGGCCCAGAAAATGGTCTGTCATAATGAATACACCATGGGTCTTGAGAGAATGTGTATGCTGTGGCTGTTGAATGTAGCATTATATAAATGGCAATTAGATCTGGTTGATTAATGTTGCTATTCAAGTCAAATATATCTTTATTGATCCTCTGCCTGCTTGATCTATAAATCACTCACAAGAGGATGCTCAAGTCGCCAATGACGAGTAGATTTATCTATTTCTACTTTCTAGTTATTCCCGTTTTTGCTTTCTGCATGTTTTATACATTTTGATATCTGTTGGTAGGTCCATACAAGATTAAGATTGCTACATACTCTTGGAGAATTAACGTGAAGACACAGCTTTCTACCATCCAGTCTATGGTATTTTGTTATAGTGGTCAGAGCTGGCCAAGGCACTCTGTTCCAGAAAAATACAATTACACTTTTTGCCCATTTTAAGCGCAGCTATTTGTTTCCATTATAAACCTATACTTCAGCTCAGAAAAGCATCTGATGTTGCCCAGAGGTGTTATTGTCTTCTTCACCTCTGAGTCTCTGCACCCCGCCTTGCCTTATTAGACTGGATTCTGGCTGTGTGTGTTTCTCTCTTTTTTTTTTTAATTTATTTTATTTTTTAATTTATTTTAATTCAGGATATCATTCTTATTGATTTTTTTTAATTCAGGATGTTACGAGAATACAAACGTTTTGGTTACATGAAATGCGTTTGCCTGGCCCAAGCCAGGGCTACAAGCGTGTCCTTCCCCCTTACACTGTGTCCTGTTTCCTTTTATTTTGCCACATCAGGGAGCGCTTGGCTGGCCCCAGCCTGCGTAACACTTTTTTGACTCATTTATGTGGGATACCCTTTCCCTGTACCCCAGTTACCTGAAGTGAGCCAGGCTCTGCCTCTGCAGGATATATGAGGCATGCTCAAGTCACCCACTGCCATGAAAAGTGAGTTCCAAGAGTGTCTTCTGTTTCTAGACCCGTTATACACTAAGTCCGCACTTTCTTCTCCCTCTTATTGCTGTATTTTTTTATTTTCTTTCTAATCCATAGAGTTGTTTACCTGATTTTTTGAGTTTAGCTATATATTTAAAGTATATTCTGATGCTTCTTGGTAGAGATAAGAAACAGTAATGATCAACGCGATACAGAAATAGAAAACCAAAAGACACGGACTCACTCAAACATAAGACTACCACCTCAACAGCAAAGAGATGGATCTGAAGCACAAAAATTGGCTAAAGGGCTAAAATTTCTGCCTGGCTGAGCTCTGGGTCCAGAGTCAGGTAGCAAGAGTACAATTTGTAAAATTTATTCTCCCAAAGATCGTTGCTCAGTGTGTATTAGTGCAGTGTTTCAGCGAACTGCATTACACATTTTTTCTATTAATAAGTGCGTATGTGCAAGAATGTCTCTAGGGAATACAGCTAGAAGAGAAGTTGCTGGGTTGTGGGGACAGTGCACATTTTGGTCTTTTGTAGATGTTGTCAAGTTGGTTTCCAAATTGTACCAATTGACACTCCCACTAGCCCAGTTAGAGAATTTCTACTTCTTCCCATCCTCCCAACACCAGTGGTTGTCAGATCTCCCCCCATGCCTCATCTAATAGACGCAATGCAGTGTTTCAGTGTTTTCATTTGCATGTCCTCGATTATAGTGGTTGGACCATGTTTCCTTTTTTAATAGGTATTTTGGGTTTTGTCTTTTGTAAACTTGCCTGTTTACAGGCAAGGTATTTTGGGTTTTGTCTTTTGTAAACTTGCCTTGTTTATACCAGTTGCCCATTTTTTTTAAATTAGTTTCTTTGATGTTTATGGTTTTGAAGAGTTTCCTGCCATACTTTCTTTATCCCAGTGATAATCAAAATTCCCTTCTGAGCACTATACTGAAACTGCTTGTCAAGATCACCTCCGTATTTCCAAATCCCGCATGCACTCTGGGTCCTCACCCCACTCGCTATCTTCGTACTGTTCACGAAGTTTACCACTCTCTTCTCCTTGTCAATGCAATGTCCTTCTCTCTCTTGGGTTTTGCATTTTATTCCTTTCCTTTCCTTTTCTTTTTTAAGAGATTATGCTTTTCATTTATGAATTGCCAGTGCCAAGAACATTGCTCAGCTTATACGGGATATTTAATGAATACATTTAAGTGTATAGTTTCTACTGAATAGTTTCTATTAGGATCAAGATATACATTGCGGCTTTTGTCTTTGCTTTCTCATCCACTAGCAGGGCCCCCCTGCCAGCCTTTAGGGTTCCATCCTGTTTCGACATTCTATTAATCCCCATAGAGCTGTATTCTTCCCTTTCCCCCAAGTGTATTCATCAGGTGTTGCAACCAGTAGACTTTTTAAATGAACTTTGATCCTGGCACTTGGTAACTTTTGTTTTAAGAAGCTTGGGCACAGACACTAGCAATTGTTGCTGTATGAAGTGGGTATGTGATGTACTAAAATAGAATCTGGAAGAGGTCATCTCACTAGCTTTCCCTGGTGACTAATATAGAATTCAAGGCCAGCTATCCACAGGCAAATAGTTATTATTTTACCTACTGAGCTGTCTCATATTCTTGCACTAGAATTGTTCATTTTTTCTTTACTACTTTTCTTATCTTTTCCTCTTTTTCTTTTCCTCCTCCTCCTCCTCTTCCTTCTTAGGATGCATGATTTTGAAAATAAATCTGAAAAATATTTAAGACTTTTACCAAATGTTAAATATTTTAAAAGTTTAAAATGTTTTTCATTCTAAAATATAAAAATATTAGAAAATATGTGAAAATATTTTCCATATCTTATTAATTATATGATTATGATTCACCAACATCACAGATTTAAAAATTACTTTAATAATGAGTGAATTAAAAATCCCAGGTTGGTCTTTCACAACTGTGAATTGTCAAAAGGTACACTTTTTTTCCTAAAAATTAAATGTAGCAAATCAACCTGGTTTAAAGGAAGCTAAGTGAATGTCCATGTTTATTGTGATGAAACTAATGATCAATACTGTTTTTTTTTTATTTAGAGTACAACTTGGTTTGTAGTGATTTTAATTATCTCTCTATTTTAACCAAAAAGTCAACAGTATGGTACAGAAATAGAATTAGAAAGGGACACGAGCCCTTTCTTTTCGATCTTCCTTCTCATGTCTCCTCCACAAGCCACTCAAAGGAGCGTTAAACAGAGAATTGAATTTTCTTCTCTTCTATATTGAAAATCAGTGTGTATTAGTGATAAAAACAAGTTATTTGGATGGACTTCTCTGTAATCTCTTGGAAAAAGAGCCCCCAGCAATTAATTAGACATTGATTTCCTTTGAGTTCTGTGAAAAAATAATTGTGAAAAGTGTGATGATGAACCAGCATCTGTGTATAGGGACAGCTGTATGTATGGGAGTGGGAGGATGTCCCTTCCCTAGTGTATCCCATAATACATATGTATGTACACACACACACACACACACACACACTTTTTTTTTTAAAGTGGTGTTGACAGTAGGGAAATGAAAACCAAGTCCACTTTTTACATTTCGTTTTTTCAGTCACAAGAAATGGGGGAAAAGAATGAAGTTTTTTCTCATTAAAGAATACAGTAAGCTAGAGAAAAGAAAATGTTGAGAAAATCATAAGAAAAAGCATGTTTACTAATCATTAAGTGGAAGGGGATCGTCATAAAGGTCTTCATCCTCGTCGTCTTCATGTGGAGTAGGCTGAGGAGGAGGGGGAGGAAGGGGAAGGGTGGGTCTTGCTCTCTCCGGGTGGCAGGGGTGGAAGACAATTTGCAGATAAGTCGACCTGTGCAGTTCAGACCTGTGTGGTTTAAGGATCCACTGTATAGTGACATTGCTCGTACTGAAATATTTCCAACAATTCTCTTTTTTTGTAGTGTTCTTCGAGAGATTATTCTCACTCTTGCAAATATTTTATTTTTTTGTGAATACTTTTTATAATAGCCAGAACTAAATTTTAAGTGGTATCTTATGAGTATTTTTAAGCAATGTGAATTTTTTAAAGTTATAATTGTATAATTATATGGCTTATAACATGACAAGAATGATTTGATCAAGGAGCATTACTGAAATTAGTAGCATCAAATGTGGGTACACAGAAGTGAAACACTTGCTTGAATATATATATGTTTTAAATGCAGTCACTTTATTTTAGTATCACAATTCAAAAGAAAAATAATTCATACATGTAATATTTCCTGAGGGTGTGAAGGATCTTGAGTAAAGTGAAGGCATAGTATAATTGCCATTCTCTTCATTATAAATCAAATTAAAAAGCTGGTGCAAAAAAAGTCTGTTTTGTTTGAACTCTTAGTATTTGCCATTCATTCTGTGTCTATGGAAGAAAAATATCGTTTTAGAAGCTTTCAGAACACCTCCTGAGGAAAACTTGGGGTCTAAGATTACTGTAGACTGGTGCTTTTATACATAAAATTGATGATGCTGACCCTCTTGTAAATAATGTGGGGTCTCTAAGCTGTTTGCCCAGCATTGGTGATGGATTTATCCTGGCCCCTTCAAATACTCTGTCCTGTCCCTTTGTAACCTACAGCACACATCTCCAGACAGATGCCTGGAGTTTGAGGAATATATGTTGTAACTCTGGGCCTATGCACAGCAAAAATCGAACTACACAGTATCGTATAACAATTTGGCACTAAATTTCTAGCAAAAATCTTTGATGCCTTATTGAAAACAAAGCACACCACTGTTAAGATCGCATGCAGGAGCTGACCGTCCTGGGATACTATTCTGGTGACCACATGAGAGAGACAGAGAGGAGCATTTTGTTATCCTTTAAGTGAGGGATATCTAGTTTAACGTAAATCATGAATTCAGAGATCAATGGAAATTATGTAATTATTGATATTCTTATGTTATCTTATATAAAATGATAAGAAAATTCTCTGGGAGTATCCTTATAATGAGTAGCTTAAAAGAGAAATCTAATCAATATGACAAATGCGTTGACGAAGAGATTAATATCTAATAAGCATCTATGGTATTTATCATATGTATCATTGGGCCTTTTCCCCCAATTTATTCTCTGGATAATCGTTGATTATAAGTTCAGGTTGAGGTATTGTTTTGTTCATAAAATTTGGAACTTAATGTAAAATTTCATTTTACTTAGTCTATAAATTTTCAAAATACAGTGGTGGCACAAAACTCAACCACCTAAGAAGTAATCTTGATGACCGCTGCACCACGAAATGGCAATTGTATGCCAGGACGACCCCCTTCAGAGAGAAGGAAAGCATATGTCAAATTGCCTCAACTAGAGATCCTTCAGGCAAAATGCATCCTTTTTTGGCACTGTCAAGAACTGGAATAAATCAGAGGTAAATGGGTTAAAATGTAAGCACCCACTAGGACTGAGAAAAACCTACTACTTTTCTACATTTCAGTAAAATATTAACCATAGTACCCTCCAGTTCTTTGTGTATTAATACAGAGAAGAAAACAATACCTTCCTAATCATTGGACGACATTGTCAAATTGCCAGGAGACTAGAACTATTGTCATAAGAGATTAAACTCAGTGATACGAAAGTTCTTGCTAAAAGGGTTTGAGTCTTGGTTTATTTGTAGACATAATCCTTTCTCCTCTGTTTCATCAATCACTATTTCTAAAATACCAACCCTCTGGATGGCAATTGAGATTACTACCGCTTTTTAAAATTGTTTGCTATTTTAAATCACCAAAATGTGTCTTGGTGAATTTCAATAGAAAATCATTTTCTAAGATCTGTAAGTAAACCTGTTCAAAATGGGAAACTTGCTAAACCCAGTAAATAGCCTTAGGGCTAAAGACACTGGCTGGGTTATTGATCACCAATGACAGCAAATAGTGACCTCACACCAACAGAATGTAAACTTCCAAATTCATTGATAGCATTCCTGGCTTGGGGTTAGAATTTATGTTCTCTCTCTATAAACTGTTTGACTTAGATGATGAATGACGGTTAAGGTACCAGAGCAGCGTAAATGATGAAAATGCAGTTGGATTCATGTTATTTTAAGTCTGGCTTTCTTTGAAGTTCAGTGTAATTGCCTTGATATAGTAGGAAAGAAAAGTTGCTGGAATTGCCCTTTTTATTTTAGGAAGGAAAATTAATTTTACCAGTACAATTTATTCCAAGTCATTTTGTGAAAACAATTTTTAACTTCCAACTTGGATTTTCTTTTCAGTTTGACAAGATAAAGATTTTAACCACCCATAGCTTCTTTTACTATTATATATCCTGACTAACTAGTGAAAACAAGGTGAATTTAGCTACTATTCATGCAAAAAGCCCAAGGAGATAAATTCCTTAGAATACTTTTACTTGTTGTAGTCATTTTTTTTTTCCTTTGTTTTTGCTTTGGACATAGCTCATGCATTTCTAAATTGGCTGAGTCTTTCAAAAATTTCCAAATAAGTTGCCATTTCAAAAGGATATATTTTATTACCTCAAAATAGTCTCTCTTTTATTCATTTTTAAATCAGCTAACAATTATTTATTAGAGAGTGTATGTTCACGCATGCAGTTACGTAATATGTTATAGTAAAGATGGGAAAATAAGACAAGATTCCTAAAAATACAAAGGGAGTAAAAATAATTACTGTATATGCATGTATTCATAAAATATCTACCATTTATTGAGCAACTGGTAACATGTATCATTTTTTATTTATGTTGTAACATAAATGACGTCTCTGCAAGACTGAATGTTGTAGGACTACATCATGGAGCCCACGTCAGGGCCTCTGCTGCCTTACAGATGAGGAAGCTGAGGTTAAGACTGGCTTCCGTAAGGCGCAAGCATACCAAGGGGCATATTCACGGGTCAGACAGAGGCTGCAGGAAAGTCAGAAGGGAATAGATGTAAGTGTACACACTAGATAATAGAGGAGATCAGAGGGGCAAGCAGACTTTACGAGTAAAGTGACTGTCAAAGGCTTAATGCCAGAGGTGGAAGTTAGCCTGCATCAGAGACGGGATGTCCCCGGCGAGACCGAGAAAAGGAGAACTGGGTATGGTCACACTTGGATTTCATAGTCATCGTTCCGAGATTAAAATAGTCCCAAAAGAACAGAATAATCTCTTTGAAGGTCCTGGCAGTCCTCTTAATTGGGCACATACTGGTTCATCATATCTTACATGTTGACTTATTTAATGACAAGGTAAAATAGTATTTTTTTTGGTTATAAAGTATGCTTTCTAAAATTTCATGGAAGCCTAGTAGTAGCCACAAAACTGACATTGTACGTAGATATAGATGCCCCTTGACTTACAGTGAGGTTACATACTAATGAACCCATCAAAAACTGAAAATATCAAAAGTTTAAAATACATTTAATACCCTTATAAACCCATCATGAAGATGAAAAATGGTGAGTCAGGGACCATCTCTATATATACACGTACACATGCACACATATACACACACAAAAAGTACATGTATACATATTTATATACAGTAATTGTACATATTATATTTAACCTCTCTCCCTAACCTACCCTCCACGAGAATGTAAGCTTAACAAAATGGAAACTTTGTTTCGTTCTATTTTGTGTCACCCAGCTCCCAGAACAGTGCCTAGAATTTGGTGAGCAAACAAAACAAAGCAAAACAAAACAAAACAAAATCCCCTGATGAATTAATGGGTAAGTCAATAAACAAATGAATTTATATATGTGTGGGAAAAGTGCTATAAATGGACCTGAGCATTGAAGGTCAAAAAATGCTTAAGATATCCGGAATCTACTGTAAGATTTAAAACAAAACCAGAAACACAAAGAATGAAGGCACAATTGGGAGATTGGATTAAGTTAGAAACAGTCAACAGTGTGTTAATGTTCACTGAACATGGTTGGAAAAGATAAGCTTTAGCTTTTGCAAACCTGGACATGTTAATTCAGGAGAATTGCTTTCAAATATCTGTCATAATACTACATATTATAAAATGGTTGATTTGGTTTAAATACATTTAACCAATAAATCATAAAGAAAAAGGGAATTTTCTTGCATAGTGAGCGTTTGAGTGAAAAGACTTCATTTCCTCGTTTTAAACCTTTACAATCTGTAATGAGGCAAATGACTAACTCATTTTCTTCTTGAAGATGTGGTAGAGATTTTATTGATCACATAATCAATCTGAAGAATTATATATTATATTATAGATAACTGAATGGGAACCCAGAGAGTTCAAGCAGTTTGCCAAATTTGCATAGTAAGTGAGTCCAGCTGGAACTGGAATTTATATCTCCTGATTAAGTCGACTGCTCTTTTGACCACAGAGTAGTGCTTTCTCTTTGATGGGATACACGCCACCACTCGCTGTTTGTACAAAATGTTCAACAAACAGCTCTAAAAGCTCGATCACCTACTTCATCTGGTCCCTCCCACCTGCGTCATTGGGGGGAGTAAATGAACATGGTATGTAATAACTAGCAGAGCCCCTTGCATGGCTACTCTTCCCATCCCATCTTGTTACCATCCTGAGGCTAGTAGCCAGGAAATGCCAAAGAAAGCTGTTTCTCCTTCATATGATTTATTTCTTGGCTTTTATCATTCATAAAAAAATCTAAATCAAACCTTTATTGCCTGTTTCACTTTCATGCAATGTAGTGAAAACCATTGTCGTGCAGGTCAGTACAGACGCTCAGAGTTGGTGATCTTTACCAACGGTGTCATCTTTCAAGCTGAAACAGAGCAATATATAATATATGCTGGCTGGGATTTTTCAAGAAGCTGTCCTAAACTTCTCTCATCTATGGGCCACACTTTCTCTCATACACACACACACACACACACACACATGTGCATATACATACACGCACGCACACATGTGCACAGAGCTCTCAACACTCAGTAGCACTTGGTGAGCAAGAAGGTCAAATCAACCCTCATCAGGCTTTGTCATAAGAAGAGCATGCTTGCTGCAATAGGTCTCCCTAATCTGGTTTTAATTCCTCTGAAACCACATACTGGCCGACTGTGAATGCTCTCCATCATGTAGCAGGAAGAAGTGCTTTTGTGAGCTATAATTAAAAGGCTAATTATGCCACACATGTAATCATGTGCTCTCTGTTACCAGCTCTTAAAGGCTCCTAGATTGAGGCAGCCCCTGAGTTAGTTACACATGTGAGTGATTTGCGGCACTATTACCTGCAGCTGCTGAGGATAGCAAAGTTTATCATTCTATTAACCCCACAATTAACCCTCATTACATGGCCTGCTCAGAGGTGCATCCCCAGAATATGTTCAGTTTCTTAATGGCCAACCCCAGTGTACAAGCAGATAGCATTGCAGCTGGAGAGGACGTGCCCGCCACATGTGCTTTTGGGGTAGAGCAGAGGTGGTTGCCTATTTCAATTGACCAGAGTGTCTTCAGCAACAACAGATGACCAACAACATACTAACTTCCACAGTTGTAGCCATGTAACCTACAGCCACTGTACCTACAGAGCACCAGGTTAGATCCTCACCCATCCAAACTCTCAGGATCCCAGGCAGGAAGAACGTAAGATATCCTGGGTGAGTAAGGTGAGCAATGGGACTGATTTTACATTGACCTGCCACCTCCTTCAAATTTTGTCATCACTCTCCTGTGTTGGCCCTCAAAATCATAAACTGGATTCTTTTATGAGGAATATTTTTCTTGTTTGGGGGGTTATGCTTTGTGTGGTCTTATCATTAGAATGGCTAAGCCCGTACCTCTGTTAGTCTCTCTGATATATTTTTGTTGTTGTTGTTGTTTGCCTGTTTGTGGATAAACAGACTGACCTAATCTATCCATTAGACCGAAGTCTCTTAATCTGATCACCGAATAAGATTAAGTGCATCCTTGAGTTTGGTATTTAAAAACTATTTTACTCTTCTCTCTTTGGAGGGGATTTTCCTTTCAACGCCACTCTCCTGCTGGACTGAATTTGTCTCTCTTGCATGTGGAGGGCGAGGCACTTTCCTAGCTGTCCCCCATCCACACCCATCATCCCAGAGGCCAATGGAAGCTGACAGGCTGTGACATTGGATATCTTGGCTTGCTGAGAAATGGGCCCAGTGAGGCTGAGAGTGGAAATTTCCCAGTAGGAGGAGTCAGACTCGGTGGCCAGTGAGTCAGAGTTTGGTTTACCACTATCCCTTTCACTTCCCCCCACTTTGCTGGAGTGGATTCATGAGTCAGAATTGCTTCTTTGTTTATCTTAGACTTACTGGCCTCAGTCAATGAAAAACAGCCACTTTCACACTGCTGGCTTTGATGGCCTGTGGAGTTCAGTTCCGTGATTATGGCAGAGTGGTGATTTGAGTTGTGTGATCAAAGTTTATGTCTCCCAAGTCATTCTGAATTAGCAGCACTATGTCCCAAATTGCTGACTCTCTGTATGCAGTGGCAATGTAATAAAAAGCATACTACCCTGATAGTCAGAGAATGGCACTGCCACTCACAAAATTGTGGCCGTCAGCAAGTCAACCCTCTTGGAACTCAGTTTTCTCATCTGTCAAATTAAGAAACTGGACTGGATCCATGTGTTGGAAAATAAAACAATATATATGGTGGTCTGTATTGTCACATACATGGTCAATAAAACAGATATGGACTGTGCTCCTACAAGGTCCAAAGTCTAAAAAATCTAAGCAAATACATGTGTGATTAGAGATGATTATTGGTTGTATTACCTTCAGGGTGCTATGAGAAAAAACTAACAGAGCGAGATGAACGCTCTCTCTAAGGAGATGATGGTTGAGGAGAAATATGAAGAGGACCGAAGTTCGGCCTGTGTGGAAGGTGGGAACGGCAGAGGGGGACGGCTGTTGGTGGCTTTGAAGAACCAAGGGAGGCCTTTGTGTGCAGAGCATGAGAGAGGAAAGCAATGCAAAAGGACACTAGAAAGAAAACGAGGATGAAACCCTGCAAGGCCCATCCATGGTCCAGGTGAAAATATTTGAAATCTAAGCCCCGTGGGAGACAATGGAAGAGTTTGAAGCAGAGAAGCGTGATGATCCAAATACATTTTAAGTAGCCCACTGCATAGAAAGTCAGAGGAGAAATTCAGAGGACTCCATCACTTTGCAAGAGAAAAGGAACAAGGTGTATTAATGGGAAGAAAATGAGTTAGCAGGAACATTTAGCCAAGAATGCAGTGGAAACTTATGAAGAGACAAGGAAATCAGAGGGAAGCCATCAGATCTGTGGAATCCTGTGTATCCTTTCAATAGTAAGAGTAAAGGGAAGCCAATGAAATGACGGTGCTGGAATTTAATTGTGTAAAAATTAGTTGCCTTGACAATAAGCCCCCACACTTTGATAGTGACGATATAATGAAAAGGGGGGAAATAGAAAAATAGACACCAAAACACGTGAAGTAAATAGTAATTAATATCAGAGCTACATGTAGTTTTGCTAGCTTCCCATGGGGAAAGATGTGTGCCTCCCATAAAAGATAATATCACAAAGGGAAGAACTGATATTTTGAATACAAAGGTTAAATTTAATCTGCTGGCTCAAATGTTTCTAGGGGTGCAGCAGACCTGCCGTGCCTCACACTGGTTTATTACCAACCAACGTCAATAAATCTAGGGGTCTCAAGGCCCCACTATTCACCCCACCCTCACCCCCAAAATATTCTGAAAATACTATAAAACTCCATCTACTGCAGGGTGCAAAGGCATCAGCTGAAGGCATGTCAGCACATCTGATGTGAGGCTCTTGAGACACAGACCACACTCCGAGCAGCGGGCTGGGGACAATGAGGGGAGGAACCGAGCGGATGGAGAAACAGCTGTTATAGTGGCTCAGTCGGAGGTGACGGTGGTGTCTGTGACTGAGGCAATGACCATGAAGATGAAGAAGAATAAACGGATTGGAAATATTCTGGAGATCCACTTAGCAGGACTGGTGCTAGATTAATGGAGGGGAACAAAATGAGAGAAAGTGCCCTAAATTTCTAGCTTGAGTGGGTGTGTGCACAGTTATTGCAATGGAGCAGGGTAGGTGAACCCAAAGGTCCCTGCTGGCTCTGAACCTGGAATTCCAGGCCACCATAAGACTTAAATGTTTTTTGTGGGTTCAGTATTTTCACAGATAGAGTGTTATACAACCACGAAAACGTTATGGTGTAGTAATTACGAGGGTGGCGTTGGAACCAAGCAGATACGTGTGTTTGACTTAGCTCTAATTAAGTCAATAATCCCTTAGCGTCACTTTCCTCATCCCTAGAATTTGAATAGCATAATACCGACACATGGGTTCACTGTGAGGACAGACTGAGAAAACGCAGACGAGCGCTTAGCCCACGGGCTGGCACGTAATAAATAATACCATTATTACAGAACAATTGTTTAATTAGCCCTGACAACAAAAAATTTTAGTGTAAAATTATGTACTTCTTAGAAAATTTAAAGTTGAATCAAAATATATAAAACATGAAGAAATGACTATCACTTTTTAAATTTTTAAATATTTTTAATTTTTTTATAAGCTGTGTCTTCTGGTTTCCTTATTTAAAGATATCTCAACGTCTCCTTAAATGAATGAATCGAAATTATTTATCTTTTTTCCCTATTAGTTTATTACCACTTGTTAAAATAAAATAGGAGCAGCACGATATTTTCCTGGATATTGAATTAACTAACTTCTGTGCAATAAGTACATTTGTGTTCCCAGACGTCGCAGTTTTTGGCTTTTAGGAAGTTCTCAATAAATGCTTCTGAAATGAGAGCATGAGTACACGAGCCAGGATGAAGCCCTCTACCCTGTTCACCTGCGAAAAAGACCATTTTCCATCCTCTACATTCAGTTTTATATGCAATAATGACACAACTCCTCCAACAGACTAGAAAATGCCGATGGCATGACCAAATGGCTGAATTGCATGAACTCAAGTATTTTGAGATTTTTGTAGCCACACGCCTCAATAAACACGTCCTCTGATACCTTGTAAACTTACAACTAAGCAGAACATACCCAAGCTAAGTTTACTAAATACAGCTTTGTTTTCTAAGAGACCTTATATGTGATATTTCTATTGATGTCATTGGGTAAAGATCTTTGTTACAAAAGGTCAAATCTACATTTGATTACACCTAAGCGCACAACAATCCCATCTTCAGAGGGGCTCGGTGGTCCTGTTAATCATTCCCTGACTATAAAAAACTTCTGACGGCAGCAGTTATTCTCAATATCGTGTGCAAATTGGACTTATTAAAATTATTAAAATGCAAACTCCTGCTAGTAATTAAGATACAATTTTTTGACACATCACTTCATTTTTTCCATTTAATTCTCCGATTTTTTTTATGGCAATAATAAGTGTTTAAATGTTCCTATGGTGCAATACAATACTTAAGAAAAAATCCGCCATGCAAAACAGCCATCCACTGCCCACGTCACTTCTTATGGGAATGTTCAGAGATAAAACTGGTCAAGTGAATTGGTCACTCACATTAACCAGGTTGAAATTCACGTTTGCTGACTGAAAACATTTGTTATGAATTTGTCTTTGTGATGTTTCATTTTTCAATCAAATTAGTGTCTGCCAAGTAGCTTTGGATGGAGGCACGATTTATTAACCCATCAGCCACTCCCGTAAATCATTTGGTGAGTAATTGAGTATAAACAATATGCCTGCCTTGCAGAGCTTTTCTTAACACATGAAGCACTTTATATTTTTAGAGTATTTATTTAACCAAAGGAAGCACATGGAAAATGAGAGGAAATGGACATCAATTTGTGTTTTTGCTAACTTCCCCCACAAAATCTTTTGGATTACATAGTTTAAAAATATAATCTAAAAAATCTTGCAAGGAATTCCAGTTAAATATAGTTTTAAAAAAAAAGTGGCTAGGAAGGACTCACCCTGTTGTTATTTTTTAAGTAGAATTCAATAAAATTAACTCCTGGTGACTTATTTTCAGAGGAAAGTCCATTCAAATTCAAAAATCTATTTGAATTTTACTCTTTTTTGTGTCCAGAAAACGGAAAAATGTTGGAAATCACTGTTTCATTTTGTTATGTTTCAAGGAAGGCTGATTTTCATAGAGACATGCATTATTACAGAAACTGCAGCTCGTTTGGTTTTAAAGATCTCGTGTTTCATGATGGCAATACATTATATAAGACTGCCCAAGTTCATGGCATAAGAGGATCCTGTTACAGAAGCCAGAATGTGGTGGAACATTTATTTTTAAGATGGAAAAAATGATCTGGGTTACTCTTCTCATTTCTGGCTTCTCAGAAGACTCCTTTGCATTCTCTAGTTCTTCCTAGTGTTAGAAGGTTGTTAGTGTTGGAGTGAGAAAGCCTGGCTCTGCCGAGAGCTGGCTGGCCTGGACAAGTTATTCAATCCTGTGTGGCAGGAGTTTGTACTAGATGAGCCAAGCTTCCCTCCAGTAGTAGCAGTCTGTATGGTATGATTTCTCCCTTAAAAAAAAACGCCACTGATCCCATAGCTGGCTGGGTGCATTCTAACAGACTTTCAAACACAAGAAGAGAGTCAATGAAACTTAAATATATCTAGCTTAATTTCTTGAGTTAATAATTTGGGAAAATTAAGAGAGAAGGTTTTTCTAAGTGCACTCCACTTATCGAGGCCAACTTAGACTCAAACAACCCTAGTACGGTGACCTTTCCAGTCCACCAGGGTGAAGAAACAAAAGTGAGGGTCAGGCTGGATCAGTCACTGAGAAATCCATCATATCTGAATCCCAAGTTTGTTGTGGCCCTGACAGATATGGCAGGCCCTGGGAGGTGTTTGCCAATCCAGTTGCCCAGTCTCTCTTGGGTCGTTGTCCTCGGGGTGGTCAAGTTACTGAGTTCCAGCCAGGGGAATATAAATGGAATTTTGTTGTTTCTTGCCTATAAAAACCATGCCCATGAGTTACTTCATGCTTTTTCCCCTTCCACAGTTGGATATTTTTGCTCAGGAAAACCTCATAGGCCACATATCCAAGATAGAGTCTCTATTAGCCTGGGTCCCTGAAAATTACACGGAGCAGAGCCTTGCCAACTTGGAGCTACCATGGACTGTTGACATTAGTGAGAAGCAAACTTCTATTGTGCTTAAGCCATTGTACATTTTGGATATCTTTGCTCCTGTATTTTACCTACCCTAATACAAAAGAATGTTAAAATCAGATGTAAAAGAAGCAGTGACAATTGACGTGCGGTGTGGGGAGGAAAGGCCCAGAATCTCAGTGACATTAAGTGCTGCAGAGATTGCTGCGCAAGCCTGGGTTGTGCCCAAAGCAATCATTGCACTGTCACAACTTGTTACTGGTGCCTCTCTGCCCCCACAACACCCCCAGTCTACCTGACCTCACCGAGATGCACACTGTCCTCTCTGGTGCTCAGCCCTCCATCCAGTCCTGCACTCGCCACGTCACTCCTCATTTCTGGCTTCAACATTCTCAGACTCTGGCTGTTTTAAAGCCCAGCTCCATTTTCTGCTCACAGGATGCATTTAAAGTCTTTCAGCATCACTTTATAAGAGTGGATAGGCTGTCTAAGATCCTTCCCCATTCGTTCCCATTTCCCACTTCAGCGAAGTAGAATATTCTACTCTTCCCACATCTTGTTTGGGTCCAGAACTTCATGTCACATGCAGTCATAGACCTGTTGGCTGGGAAAATTCAGACAGGTGTGTTTTTCTCAATGCACCTGCTGTCCCTCCAGGACTCAGGTGAAGTCTGGAGTTGGGGTCTTTAGGAAGAAACACAGAAGTCCTCTTTATTCTTGGATCACTCATACGCACCATGGCTTTTATTATCACCCCACAAAACCAGTAGGTTCGGCTCTATGTAGGGGAAAGATGAAGTCAGACTATACTTCCCTGCTGTTCCTAGTTTGCTGAGAGCTTTAAATATGAATGGATAGTGAATTTTGTCAAATATGTTTTCTTCATGTATTGCTGTGGTCGTATGGTTTCTGTTTTTTAGCCTGTCAATATGGTGAATCACATGGATTAGTTTTCAAATGTTGAACAAGCCTCATCTTGGATGAGCAGCACATGGGCATAATGTATTGTCCTTTTTATGTATTGCTGAATTTGATTTGCTAATATTTTGTAAAGGATTTTTGCAAGCCATGTTCGTGAGGATATCAGTGTACAGTTCTTGTGTGTTTTGTTTAGTTTTTCTGGTGAAACCTTTGTCTGTTTCTTGTCAAAAGAACTGGTGCCCAAATCGTGTTTGTTTCCCAATTTTCAAGCACCGTGTGTTCCACCATAAATTATGCTATTGTGTATTTTATTGTCCCTTCATGTTCAAAGAGAAAAGGTCAACTTTAAATAAGTATTATGTTTTGTGCTCTTTTTTTACTAGGGTCCTTGTATTTACAAGCATATTCAATTTCACGGATAATGTGTGACATCATTTTAAAACAAAGCTGGTTCCTTTACTTGAATTCCTGTGTTGTAGCCTTTATATATTTTCAGTGCTTAAGCCTCTGGATCTGTCTGCACCACTTCTCAAAGTTATCCCAAACCAGGTCGTGGAGTGGTAGTTGATCATGCTTGTGCACCATCTGACAAATATTCTATTGATCACATCCCAGGTGCCAGGCGTCGCTGTTTATTTAGGCACATCAATCAAGGCGGCCACAATTCCACAAAAAGTTGCTGCACACAGCCCGTACTTCGGGGCAGCTCATAGAATCCAGGTTTGGAGAGTTCTTCTACCCCGGGGGGGCTTAAAACATGCTCAGAGGTCCCTTCTCTACTTCCATCTGTTGTATGTGAAGAAAAAATTAACAAAAAATTGCCATTAAAAATCTACTGACAATGAAAAATATCTATTTAAGCCAAAGCCATCCTTCTTGGTTTAATTGCTTGAGAAAAATGCCTTTATATATATTTTTTTCCATTCTTTTCTTTGCCTTTTTAGTCATAGAGCACATTCTTTCCCTTCTAAGCCTTGACCTCTACACATGGGAAGTGTGAAAATCTAACTAATCAACACAATCGTGAGTGGCTAATTATTTAATCTAATAATGTGTATATGTTCTTGAAAGTCTCTTTTTTTGTGGGGAAATGTGTTATCACAGAAAATGATTGTGGCAATAAAGCGTGGATTAATTGAAAGGTATATGTATATTTCAGACACATCTTTGATTTGAACTTAATCCTTAGAGAAAATCTTGCTGGCCCAACTAGGGCTACTTTTATTTGGTGTTGCTTGATGTAGGTGTAAGGTTTTATTAAGTGCTTTTGTCTTTAAAAGAAAGGAAAACAAAGTAAGAGATTATGAGAATCGCAGAAATCAAAGCCAAAAATAACCAACTATTCACCTTTTCCCATACCTTACTAGTAACAGATTTGAACTTTATTCAAAATTTCCATATGCTACAGAATAGCTTAAAATAGCGTAGGTTAGAAAATAGCTCCTTAGAAACATTTGCGTTTTCCTCCTATTTCTTAAGTTTTTCCTGATGTTGGATATTCTTTTCCCATTTCCTGAAACTTTACTGAGAGAAAAAAAAAATACCTATGCTATGATATTTTTTCAAATTATAATGACAAGATTTTTTAAGAATTAAATCCAGTGGTGGTACCATTGTTGATTATTGAGGCTAAATGGGTTATTTTGGACTTTTTCCATTAAAAAGTTAGATTTTATTAAAACAGCATTTTACTCAAAGTGTGTCTAATTGTATATCATAAAACATCAATATGTAAATCAATATATTCATGTATTAAGCTTTTATTGGATATCTTCTGTATTTTCTGCTAAGAGCTGACAATATGAAGAGTAAGAAGACATAGACCCTTTTCTCAAGAAAGTTTAGTTTAGTAGAGTTTAGAAAAAGAATTAAAATACAGGTAGCAATGTATTATACATTCTGGTGCCTTCCAAATCTGCATCTTCAGTCTAGACTTCTACCCTGAATTTCAACCTTACCTGTTCAACTACCTGTTAAATATTTCTACCTGCAGGTGCTATAATTACCCACTCCCAGCTAAGCAGTCACTGAAGCTAGAAATCTGAATGTGTTCCTCCTCTCTCTCTCTCTCTCTCCCTTTTCCACCCTAGCTAAGTAACAGCGAAGACTTACTGATTGTATCTATCAAAAATTATATCTACTATGATCTGCCCATACTCTCCATCCTTGTAAGCTTCTGACTGGTCTTCCTGTCACTTGTCTTGTTCCTCTGCAGTGCAGCCACCACAGAGGTTTCTATTTTAAATAGAATCCTGCTTCAGAAGTATCACTGGCTCTGTGACCTACAGGATAAAGTCCTATTTATGGAAGGAAAAATTACTCTACACGATCTATTCTAAACCTTATCCCCAGCCTCATTGTTGGTCATGTCTGACATAAAATTCTGGCGGTACCAAAATGCAGATCTTTTCTGAACACTTCATTCTTTCTTGCTGCCCTCTGTGTCTTACAGGATACGTATTTCCTTCTCTCCCACCTGACTAGCTCCTGTTCAAATTAAGAGGTTTGGCTTAGTCAGCACTGCTTCTGAGAAGCCCTTCCTGATCAGTTGTGGTGTCCCCACCCATAGCTGATTGGCAGCGGGAGCATCTGTGAGCCTCTCCTCCTCTGCACTTCTGCATTGCTGCATTAGTGTGCTGGGGTTGCTGTAACAGATTACCACAGCCTTGGAGATTTAAAGCAACATACATTTATTCTTTAACAGTCCCGGTAGCCATAAGTCATAAGTGAGTTTGGCCCTGCCGGGGGCAGGGCCAAACTCACTCCAGAAGCTCTGGGGAGAATCTATACCTTGACTCTTCTGGTTTCTGGGGGCCTCCAGCATTCCTTGGCTTGTGGCTGCATCACCTCATCTCTGCCTCTGTGGTCACACTGATTTCTTCTCTTGTGTCTGTGTCAAGTCTTCCTCATTCTTATAAGAAGAATAACATTTAGGGCACACTTAGATAATCCAGGATAATCTCATTCAAGATCCTTAATTGAATCAT
>CAUYRT010081530.1:0-15484 GCA_963574885.1 Lepilemur ruficaudatus | reverse complement strand
GCTAGAGTGAGTGCCATGGCATCAGCCTAGCTCACAGCAACCTCAAACTCCTGGGCTCAAGCAATCCTTCTGCCTCAGCCTCCCAAGTAGCTGGGACTACAGGCATGTGCCACCATGCCCGGCTAATTTTTTCTATATATTTTTGGTTGGCCAGTTAATTTATTTCTGTTTTTAGTAGAGATGGGGTCTTGCTCTTGCTCAGGCTGATTTCGAACTCCTGACCTTGAGCGATCCGCCCGCCTCCTTCACGTTTTTTAATTAAATATATATTTTTTTGAGATGGGGTCCTGTTATGTTGCCCACGGTGTTCTCAAACTCCTGGGCTTAAGTGATCCTCCCACTTTGGCCTCCCAAAATGCTGGGATTACAGGCATGAGCCACCACACCTGGCCCACATTAAATTTTTTATACACATACACTTCACTGCAATTTTTCTCTTTGATACTGTGTTCCTGTCTGAATATGCCCTCTCCTGTGGAAAGTTCTGGGGAAGAGAGGTGACAGCCCAGAGGAAACTGATGATGGATGTGCATAAAGTTCTTTATGACTACAAAAGGCCTTCTACAAGCTTTTTTATTTTTGAGGCAATTAGTACAGAAATAAGGTATTCTTTCGGATACATTACCTTTCCATGATTGAATTATAAAAGGGACCATTCATTTGAAATATTTCAGGTTATATCATTTTGGCAATGAAAACCAAGGGAAGCTTATTTGAAAAGAATTACAGTTCTTTTAAGTTTACGTGCATTTTTTTTCTCTGTTCTTTTTGCCTTTCTGGTTCTGGCTTTTGCTGAGTGTGGTGGCTGCTGCCAGGAGTTCAAAACTAACCTGGGCAACATAGCAAGACTCATCTCAAAAAAAAAAAAGGAGAATAGATTCTGCTCTTAAGTGTTGTACAGCACAATCATTTTAAATTTAGAAACAATGTGTGGTGCAAAATCTTGGACTTAGTTTTTCATATTTGGAAATCATAATTTCCCTTTTTTTGACATTGGAATGAATGGTAAGATCTTGAAGTGATTATGAAGTTGCAAGCATATGGAGAATAAAAAGTAAATTAAGGCCGGGCGTGGTGGCTCATGCCTGTAATCCTAGCACTCTGGGAGGCCAAGGTGGGAGGATCGCTCAAGGTCAGGAGTTCAAAACCAGCCTGAGCAAGAGTGAGACCCCATCTCTACTAAAAATAGAAATTAATTGGCCAACTAAAAATATATAGAAAAAAATTAGCCAGGCATGGTGGTGCGTGCCTGTAGTCCTAGCTACTCAGGAGGCTGAGGCAGGAGGATTGCTTGAGCCCAGGAGTTTGAGGTTGCTGTGAGCTAGGCTGACCCTGTGACACTCTAGTCCGAGCAACAGAGTGAGACTTTGTCTCCAAAAAAAAAAAAAAAAAAAGTAAATTAGAAAACCCTTTAACTTAGATTATTCTTGTATGTCTATTAATTTTATAAGTAGGATGCAAGACATATTGTAAAGTTTAATGTAAATCCCTGCGTATTCTGAAATTCATACAGACTTTTCTTAAGAGATGGCATCGCCGTGTCTCCTAGGCTGGAGTGCATTGGCCAGATCATAGCTCACTGTGGCCTCAAACTTCTGGGCTCAAGCGATCCTCCTGCCTCAGCCTCCCCAGTAGCTGGAACTACAGGCGCCTACCACCATGCCCAGCTAATTTTTTTTTTGTATTTTGTAGATACGGGGTCTTGTTGTATTGCACAGAGTGGTCTCAAACTCTTGACCTCCCAAAGTGCTGGTATTACAGGCTTGAGCCACTGTGCCTGGCGTAGACATTTTTAACAAAGCATTTTGGTTGAGTTGAAAGGGCCTGTTGCACTTGGCATGTTGGGTCTGAGAAGTCCTTAAGCGTGATGTTTTCTTCCATTAAACAGATCCATTATTGAAGGGAGCAGGAGCAGACATTACCGCAGTTTTGCTTTGTGTTTTCAGTAGGTTCCTTATAGTTCTTTTAAATTGTTTAGGTACGTAATACAGGGATTTTTCTAGGGTAGCTGTGCCTTACCACACAGTATGAGAGTGGAATTCTCCAATTAACTGTTTTAATGCTTTTAGTTTTTTTAAGGCAATGAATTTAACCTGTTTTCTCTCCCTCTGTCTGCCTACTAAGAGAGCTGGTTCTGCTATCAGAAGACAAATGAGTAATTTGATGACTAGGAACTAGGCTCTGTTTTCTAACTCTGAAAACTTGCACTTAAGGTTACCAGCGTTCCACTGCTGCTTATTTCTGATGACTTGCATAGCTGCCTCTTTCCAGCGGAGTTCTCAGATGCCTTGACAAGTCTAGAACTTTGTAGGACATCTAAGGTGATATCCTACCTAGTACAAAGGCACATACCTATGACTCAGTGTAGGGGAATCACTGTTTCTTGTCATGCCCCCACTTCCCAAGACTTAGTGATGACTCACCTCGTTCCGGAAAACCTATCATATGAGGGTGAGCTGAGAAGAGAGCGGGGCTGGCTTATTTTAAATACAAGTACTTTGTTCTATATGTGGCAAGACCAAACATATCCATGTCTGCATTCATTTAGAAATTGCAGTAAGGGAGACAAACTTTTTTTCCGGCCTTGTGTTGTGCGTGGTGCCTTTGGGAGAGTGTGTCGAGGCGGATGTTGCTTCCTTGCATCCAGGCGAATGTCAGGCAGGGTTCATTGTTAAATGTTCACAGTTCCTTCTCCGCTGTGTAAGAGCAAGGCCTGGCAAGTACATGAATTGAGAAAGGTTGGAACAGTTGGAATTTCCATTAGGATCAGCTGCCTCTTTCATCTAATACAGGTTGTATAACAATATCTTAAGCAGACACCTCACTTTGGTTCCATGCAGATATTATGCATTTGGAGTTGAACGTGTTGTATGCTCTGGTTCCCTCTGTATTTGTTATACTGTCTCTAGAAAGCGTCCTGGGAGACCGGAATCAGCCGTGCTGTTTGAAGATTCACAGCATTTATGTGGTGAATATTATACCAAAAATGACTGAATTTTCCTACCAGCTTCCTGCAGGGAGCAATGTGTTTGTCTTTTGACCACAAGAGTGGCAGAATACTAGGATTCAGCTTTCAGACCTGTCCTTGTAACTTAAAATGTGATGTGTGAATTTTTCCCTTTACTACTCAGATTCATAACCGATGGCGTGTTTGGTTTTGGTTTGGTTTGTAGGAGGCAGGAAAAGGGATCCAGGAAAAGGGAGAATTATTCTGATCAAGGCACCTGCCCAGGTGAGTAAGGGACTCTTGGGCTTAAATCCTGTTGGGGATCCCTTCTTTCTCAGTGGGAAAGGTACACAACCATTTTCAGAGTTTAAATCCATCCATATGGCTATTAACATGACTGAAAAAGACCTGGTTTTTCTTTTAAAATCTGTTAAAATCAGCGTAGGGCTCTTTTAAAGGTGATGCTTATTTTTGAAGCCATGGGGGCATATGCATATTATGTTTTAAATTGGCAGATGAGGTCAAGTGTCATTTGAGAAGGCCAATTAGTCACTTTATTAAGTGGACTTTCTTATGGGCAAATTTTAAGTTAGAATGGAAAATTCTCACCTCCCTCTGAAGGTAAATGACAGAAGCAGGCCCCAGTGGATGGGACACTGCTACGGGACAGTTAGGTATTTAGTGAAGCTCAGGGTAATTTATATAGTTTCATAATTTGGGGGGAATGGGTGAGCTTAGAAAGCAAGCATCTGTGTCTGTGCGTCTGAGGTTCACACTCGCCACGAGAGGGAGCCACGTGATCACTCAGGGAGTGTGCTGATTCAGGATGTTCTTTCTGGTTATTTTGTTTACCCAAATTCTTATGCAAAAAGTAACGTAAAAATGCCACATTTAATTCAGTTCAGTGTGTTTGTTAACCTAAGTGAGTGTAATGTATCAAACCTTACAACAAGATAGTAACTTTTTAATTCAATACCCATTGATGTTGCTTTAAAGCAAGACGATCAATGTGTTAGAAAAATACAATGTGGGGTTTTGTTTTATTTTGTTTTATTTTTTGTTTTGGATGACTTTCAGTAAGAAACCACACTTTTGCACTGCATCTACAGGAACAGTAGTTTTGTTCAGAGTGGGCTTGTCAGAGTTTTCACTTCTGCCTGAGGAT
This sequence comes from Lepilemur ruficaudatus, assembly GCA_963574885.1. Lineage (NCBI taxonomy): Eukaryota > Metazoa > Chordata > Mammalia > Primates > Lepilemuridae > Lepilemur > Lepilemur ruficaudatus. Next base: position 11,372 of record CAUYRT010081530.1, on the reverse strand, counting down.
GTACGCAGCCCCCCAGCAGTGGGAGCTTTCACAGGCCCCGTCCGAATGGTGGCATCCCTGTGCCGATTCATGGGGGGCTGGAGTGGGCCCCTTTTGAGCCTGTTCTTTGCATGAGAGCCTCCTGGAGACCCTTAAAGGGAAATCTGCCACACAGGTCAGTTTGTCACTACAGAAATCACAACTTTAAATTTCTTTTGTGGCTTGTGGTGAAATGTTCTTAACATGTAGGCATCTGTTAAAAGATTGGGAGCTGCTATTGTTCTGTAATATCAATGAACGACTACTCTTTCCAATGCATTTTTGTAAAAGAGCTAGCAGGGAATTTTTTTTTTTAAACTGGCAACTGGGGATAATAGAGTACATATAAATAGCTTGTAAGCTATTTAATGTCTTAAAAATGTTTTGAGTACCACTTATGACTTATGAAAATAAAGCAGTTTGTTTGAATAAATTCCATGTTTTCTCTTTGTTAAATATTTCTGTTTTAGTCCGTTGTGGAAAAATTGCTAGGATGGTGCTTCCTCTCTCCTGCTTGAGTCAGACATGTAATAGTCAAACTCCTTCATTACATCTTGCAAGATCAGGTGGTGGCTCACACCTGTAATCTTAGCACTCTGGGAGGCCAAGGCAGGAGGATCACTTGAGGCCAGGAGTTCAAGACCAGCCTGAGCAAGAGGGATACCTTGTCTCTACTAAAAATAGAAAAATTAGCCAGGCGTGGTGGTGTGTGCCTGTGGTCTCAGCTACTTGGGAGGCTGAGGCAGAAGGATCGCTGAGCCCCCGAGTCGGAGGCTGTAGTGAGCGATGATGATGCCAGTGCACTCTAGCCCGGGCAACAGAGAAAAACCCTGTCTCAAAAAAACAAAACGTTTTGCAGTATCACAAAACCTGGCATGCATTTATTATAAAACTCGTATCTTCTTGTGGTAAAGCTCATATCTTTATGCACATGCTTCTCCCCCATACTGTGGTTTGGTTTACTGTGGTTTTTTTGTTTTCTAGAGGCAAGATCTTGCTCTGTCGCCCAGGCTAGAGCACACTGGCCCAATCATAGCTCACTGTAACCTCAGCCTCGTGGCCTCAAGCGATCCTCCCACCTCAGCCTCCCAAAGAGCTAGGATTACAGGCATGAGCTACCATGCCCAGCCCTTACTGTTCTTTTAAGCTGTTTTATTAAAAGAGAAACTGTCGCTAGTGGCATAACTCCTAAGAATATTCCGTCAGCAATCAGACAGTTAACCGTTTAATAGCTAATAGCCATTCATTGAGCCCTCACTCCTAGGTGTGAACAGGCGTTGAAGCTGCTGGGTTTAACACTATCTTAATCTTCAGAACAATTCTGAAAAACAGTGGCTCTCATTTTCGTGCTGAAGACATGGGGACAAGGTCACATGGTTTGGGACTGGCAGAATTGGGATTTGAACAGCTCAGTGAACATAGTTCATTCTTCATGCCATGTTCCTTGTCACTTCCTTTCAAGATAGTCACTCAACATCCAGCAAATACTTATTGGGTACCTACTGTATACTTGGCATCCTAGAAGGTGCTGGAAATAGAGCAGTAAATAAAACCATGCCCCCTGTCCTCATAGAGCTCCGCAGTTCAGAAAGGTATAAGGAACACAAAGGGAGAAATGGGCTGGTATACTGATGTTTGATTTTCTGGTTGTGAAAATGATAAATATTTTGTCAAAGAATCAAGACCTTTCTTTGTTCCTAAAGAGGACGATGCTGTTAACTTCTTGGTGTTGATGAGAACTTCAAGGAAGAAAGTTGTACCTTCCACTTCTTGCTTGAATTGCCACCAACCTCAAGCTGTACTGGCCATGTCCACCTCAGAATTTTCCACCAATGGTCCCAGATTCAAAGAAATGATGATCTTTAATGAATCTACAGCTAGTATACCTGTACCACCCAATACAGTTAGCCTTTAACCACATGGGATGGCTTAAAATCTTTATTTGTTTAAAAAAAATTGACAAATAGGCTAGGCAGGGTGGGGCTCACACTTGTAATCTCAGCACTTTGGGAGGCCAAGGTGGGAGAATCGCTTGAGCTCAGGAGTTTGAGACCAACCTTGGCAACATAGCAAGACCCCATCTCTACAAGAAATTTTTTAAATTGACAAATCAAAATTGTATATACTTACGTATAACAGCTTCAATTTTAGTTAAATACAATTTAAAATTCAGTTTCTCACTCACATGGGCCACATTTCAAATGCTCAGTAGCTATATGTGTGACTTGTGGCCACTGTGTTGGACAGTGCATACAGAGGGCATTTCCATCATCAATGAGAGTTCAGTTTGACAGCCTGCTAGACCTTATGGACATACTTGTGACAATTTTTCCTTTTCAGGATATGAAGATCTTACTTTAATTTATTAAAGTGATTTTTTTCACTTTTAATCAACCCTCCATCAGTGTAAGACAAAAACACCATTCTTTTAAAGTGGTGAAAAAAAGATCATGAGTTTGCACATGATTTTCTGTAAGCTTTTGCTCTACAAAAAGGGATTGTCTTCGGCCCTCTCACTTTTTATCTTATTCACGAGGGATTTCGTAGTTCTCTTGGAGTAAAAGTTGTGAAAGTTTAGCCTAGTGCTAGGTACCTAGGAGGTTCTCAGTGAGTGGCGACCTCTCTTTGCCTTGATTTTATATTATTTTGTTTATTTAAAAAATCTATAACCTTTGGAAGTCTAAGCACTTTATTGTGCAAATATCAATTGATTGTAAAGTCTCTTTTGGTCTTGCACCTTTTGAAAGATTTCATTTTCTCTTATGCTGTTGCCAGAGCATGTGACTTGTTCAAGAGTGTGCTACCCCTTAGCACACTCCAAAGGAAATGCATACTCAGGTTTAAAGCTTGACCTTGGCTCTCATAACGGGATAGTTCATCGAACTTGGGATGATTCATGAGAACATCCTGTACAGCAAACCCCCCTGCCCCGCAACTCAAGCCACCGGGGGCCTCAAAATGTTAGAGTAGAGAACCGTGAGGAATGGAGGCAGGTCTTGGAAGCATTTGTCCCCCTAGAACCGCGGGCTTACCGAGGAGCCCTTGAGCTCCTTCCAGCTCGAGGCTGGACTTGGTGCCCTCTGCCCCCATTGCCTCCAATGTCACCTCTTTTGCCAAAAATAGGATTTGGAACGTATTTCCCTATGTGACATAATGCATCTTACAGTCATGGGCAGGAAGTAGATCTTTTTCTGCCAGGCCTGTGAAGTCTGAATTTCCCTGGAGATGGGCTGGGAAGGGCATTCCTTCTTGGTCCTATTTCACAATAGAACATCAACGTGCTCACTAGAGCAATATTCTTCAGTCTGAAAGCAGAGCATGCTCGTCCACACTATGCAGCAGAAGAGGTTAGAGGCTGGAGTTGGATGCTCTTGGGTGTTTCTGCTTCATGAACAAAGTATGGCCCAATGTTAATAATGACATCTTCCACCCTCTTGGACACCAGCCTGGGCTCGGTAGGGTTCATCAAAGCACTGAGGTCATCTCATTAGGGAAACACATTCATTTCCTTCAAATGATTACAGCAGGCAACAGAATTTGGCTTGTGGGCCCCACGTGTGTCTGGGACTCATATAGCAGAACAGAGCCGGCAGGCCAAGGCTTGAAATGTTCCACAATAGCACTTTTAGTTTTCTAGGATTTGCGGTAAGAACCGGATGTCTTTATTTCACTTCATGGCGTGCTGGGCTCTAAAGATAAACAGGTGAGCAAGATAGAAGTTGATCTCAAGCATCTGCAGGCTGGAAAGGTAAGTGACCCAAAACCAGTCATTAATGTGTGGGTGCATGTACGTGCTGAGATAGTCTCTGAGACTGGGGAGACATCCCAGAAGGTGTTGGAAGTGGCTCTCAGACACTTGCTGACTATGGTTCCAGCTCTTTGGATTGGATGGAAACTTCTATCACAGGTGCCTCATTTCAGCCCTAGCTAATTGGCTCACAAAGGTTTGCTGAGTAGCTACGGTGTGCCAGCCAGGCTTGCATGAGGAGCTACGTTTTGCAAGATAAATCTTTGAGATCCAGCTCCTGAGCTGGAGAAGTATGATTTTGCCTGCTCACCCTGGGCAGAGACCTCAGGACCCCTGAACCCCCTGTCCTCCCAACTCAGGCTCAGAGGCCCCCGAGGCTCAAATGCATGCAACCATTCATTGCCTCTGCTTGGAAAGCAGCAGACAGACAAGAAGTCTGGTACTGTCATGTGCCGTGACTGGCAGCCACTGTTCCCATCAAGTTGTCAAAGACCAAGTCCTCTCCTTTGTGGTCAGTGGCCCAGCTCCTATCACAGTTCTAGCCTTAGTTCTAGCAGTTTTTCCCTCCTTTTTGGTTCTTTGCCCAAGAAAGAACCTTATCATGACCCAGTTGTTTAAAACAAATAAAATGTGAAAACAAACTGATAATAAGAAATTATAGTCAGGTTTTGCTCTGCTGCTTTGAGTAAGTAATTCATTATAAGTTTTCATGTAAGCAAAGCCCTAGTTACTTAGAATGACAAATGGGGAAAATCCACATTAATTGGATTTGCTATTAAGTGGGTGTATTGCTACCAAATTGAACAGCAAATTACTGGGAACACTTAGAGTGAAAATGAAAGTGTCGTAGGCAGTGGGGACGGGACCATTCAACACTTCTGCTCTGGTTGCCCCAGGAAGCTGCACCCTGAGGCTTTTTCCAGAGGCTTCCCACATCCTGCAGAAGGTCTGGCTCTGTGGGGCACCCAGCCCTCCCCCTTGTTGCAGATAGGCCCCTTGTTTCTTCCCTTTTTTCCTTTCTGGCCCCTTGGGATCAGCTTGCTTTTCCTTTTCTTTCCCAGCTGCCAGCACCAGCTCTTATTTCTTGAGATTTCCTTCTGCAGAGCAGGTGCAGTTGCCCCAGTTTCTTGTGATCCCTAATACTGTAAACGGGTTCGCCCTATCAAAAGTTTCACTGTAATTACTGCAAAGAGAACAAACAACAAGAATTGGCAAGAAAGAGGAAATGGGGGAATGGGAAGCTGGAGTTTAATGGGGACAGAGCTTCAGTCTGGGATGATGAACAGGTGCTGGAGATGGACAGTGGTGGTGGCCGCACACATTGTGCATGTATTTGATGCCACTGAACTGCACACTGACACAGGGTTAACAAGGGTTAAAATGGTGAACCTTACGTATATTTTATCACAATAAGATTTTTTTTAAAAAAAGCTTGGTCCGGTGCTTTGGATCCATTTCCATCAGTTCTCATAGTCACTCATCAGATCCCCGTAGCCATGATGGTGAAGCAGATCGAGAGCAATTTTGCTTTTCAGGAAGGCTTGGCTGCTGCCGGAGATAAACTTGTAGTAGTTGACGTCTCAGCCGCGGGGTGCAGACCTTGCAAGATGACCGAGACTTTCTTTTCATTGGAAAAGTAGTCCAATGTGGTGTCTGTCCCTTGAAGTAGATGTGGATGACTGTCAGGATGTTGCTTCAGAGTCTGAAGTCAAATGCATGCCAACCTTCCAGCTTTTAAAAAAGGGACAAAAGATGGGTGAATTTTCTGGAGCTAATAAGGAAAAGCTTGAAGCCACCATTAATAATTAGTCTAATCGTGTTTTCTTACTAGCCATTGGCTATTTAAAACTTGTAATTTTTTTATTTACAAAAAGTATGAAGTATGGAGACTACATATCCAACTGCCACCTGATTATAAATGATAATAAAATATTAATTCTGCCCTTTAAAAAATTTTTTTAAAAATTTTTATGGAGAAATAACAAAAGTTCTGAGGTCTTGTGAGATCCACCTAGATGAAGTGCCCAGTGGCCCCAGGCTTCCTTTCTGGCTTGGTTATGAGAGGATCTTTCGGCCCACTCTCTCTCTCTCCCTTAATCTTGAAGGTGGGATGTCTCCAACCTCCTCCTAATGCTTTGTTTCCCCAGCTATAGACCTTAACCTTCTATGAAGAACTGAATATTTTGTGTCCCCCCAAAATCCACATGTTGAATCCCTGACCCCTAGTGTAACAGTATTTGGAGATGGGGCCTCTGGGAGGTAATTAGGTTTAGATGAGGTCATGAGGGTGGGGCCCCCATGATGGGATTAGTGTCCTTATAAAAAGAGGAAAAGATCAGAGTTTGCATGGTCTCTCTGCCATGTGAAGACACAACAAGAAATCAGCTGTCTGCAAGGGAAGAGAGCCCTCACCAGGGAACTGAATTGGCCAGCACCTTGATCTTGGACTTCCCTGCCTGCAGAACTGAGAAATGTCTGTTATTTAAGCCACCTTGTATACCCTGTGGTATTTTATTATAGCAGCCTGAGCTGACTATGACACCCTTGGACCCAATAGGCAATTCACCCTTAGGAATGTCTGCAGACCTGGGGCTCCTGTTTCTGAGCTCTCTGGTTCTCAGAAGAATGGGCACCTGAAGGACTGTTCCATGCTTTTAGAGAGTGTGCTATAAAAGGGCCAACACTCTTGCCTCCTACCTTGTTGCTACAGAGCCCATGGGGGAGGATCACAAGGAAAATATAGCCACACAGACATGGGGTTAAGTTTCAGCTAACCGTTCATCGGCAGATACTTAAGCAGTCTGGCCTTAGTTGTTTTTTTTTTTTATTGAAGGCAGAGTCTCACTCTGTTGCCCTGGCTAGAGTGCCGTGGGGTCAGGCTAGCTCACAGCAACCTCAAAGTCCTGGGCTCAAGCGATCCTCCTGCCTCAGCCTCCTGAGTGGCTGGGACTACAGGCACATGCCACCATGCCCGCCTAATTTTTTCTATTTTTAGTGTAGAAGGAGTCTCGCTCTTGCTCAGGCTGGTCTCAAACTCCTGAGCTCAAGCAGTCCTCCCACCTCAGCCTCCCAGAGTGCCAGGATTACAGGCGTGAGCCACTGCACCTGGCCTTGGCCTTAGTTTTCTTATTTGCAAAATCCAGACCATCTCCCTCCCAGACTTGTTGGAAAGATTGAGAGGATTAAGTGACAGCCACATATTGAATGCCACTCCAATTTAGTTTCATTTCCTTCTCTAGCCTTGAGGGACAAGGCAATATCTCTAACTTTACAGGAGTACAAAGTTACCCAGGGGGAGGAAATGTTGACTGTTGTACTCATCTGCTCTTTCAGCAAGAATGGGGAACAGCAAACTAGTCAAATGTATAACCAACTCACATGAAAAGGTGCTCAACATCATTAGCCATCAGGGAGATGCAAATCACATCCACTAAGATGACTATAATCAAAAAGACATAATATAAGTGTTGGCGAGGATGTAGAAAATTGGAACTGATCTCAGATTTTCAGCCTCCAGAACTGTGGGAAATATTATAGATGTGTAACCACCCAGTCTGTGCTATTAATAATTTGTTATAGCAGCCTGAACTAAGACACTTGGCAATAGTAAGGAATGAAGTACTGACACATGGTACCACCAGGTGAACCTTGAAAACATTAAGCAAAGTGAAAGAAGCTAGACACAAAAGGCCACAGAGGCTGGGTGCAGTGGCTCACGCCTGTAATCCTAGCACTCTGGGAGGCCGAGGTGGGAGGATTGTTTGAGCTCAGGAATTTGAGACCAGCCTGAGCAAGAGTGAGACCCCTTCTCTACTAAAAATGGAAAAAATTAGCCAGGTATGGTGACACATGCTTATAGTCCCAGCTATTCAGGAGGCTAAGGCAGAAGGATCCCTTGAGCCCAGGAGTTTGAGGTTGCTGTGAGCTAGGCTGACACCACAGCACTCTCGCCCAGGTGACAGAGTGAGACTCTGTCTCAAAAAAAAAAAAAGCCACATATTGTATGACTTATGACTGCATTATATGAAGTGTCCAAAATAAGCAAATCTACAGAAACAGAAGGCAGATTAGCGATTGCCAGTGGCTGGTAGGGATGGGAGGACTGTGGAGGGCAATGGCTGAAGGTTATGGGGTTTCTATTTGGGGTCATGGTGATGAAAATGTTCTAAAATTAACTGTGGTGATGTTTGCACAACTCTGTGAATATGCTAAGTCATTGAATTGCACACTTTAAATGGATGAATTGTATGATATGTGACTTATAACTCGATAAAGCTATTTTAGTGTAAACTCTAAGCCCATACTATGGCCAGTTCAAGGGGAGAAATAAAGGGAGTACTGGGATGGGAGTTGGCCAAGCTGAGTTGCGTGCAGACATGCCATCTCAGTGGCTCTTAGTAAGGGGTGGCTCTACTGACCCCCAGGGAGCATCTGGAAATGTGTGGGGGTGGTTTTGGGTTGACTCAATGGCTAGCAAGTATTGTCAGCACTGGGGATGAGAGCCAGGGAAAATACACATTCTGCCAGGGCCACGTCAGTCCTGCACACTAAGAGTTGCCCCATTGCTTTCCTAACTCCTCCCCCCAACTGAATACACTGCCCAGTGGAGACTTTTCTTTTTCCTTTTTTTTTTTGAGACAGAGTCATGCTCTGTTGCCCAGGCTAGAGTGCCATGGCATCAGCCTAGCTCACAGCAACCTCAAACTCCTGGGCTCAAGCAATCCTCCTGCCTCAGCCTCCCCAGTAGCTGGGACTACAGGCGTGAGCCACCATACCCAGCTAATTTTTTCTATTTTTAGTTGCCTAGCTAATTTTTGTTTCTATGTTTAGTAGAGACGGGGTCTTGCTTTTGTTCAAGCTGGTCTCAAACTCCTGACCTCAAGCCATCCTTCCGCCTCAGGCTCCCAGAGTGCTAGGATGACAGGCATGAGCCACCACACCCAGCCTAGGGAAGACTTCTTGACGTCGTACATCTTAGTGCTTTGCCACCCATAGCTTTATAAAGCTCTGTTGCACTTTTGCAACCATAGGAATGAATCTCTGCGTCAGCGTTGATCCTGGCACCAGATCAAAGTAAGCCAAGAGCCGATCTGCCCTTTAACCCAGAGGTACCTCACCTCCCAAAGGATCTGTTGGCTCTGGCTTATTATACTGGGCCTTGCCCAGGTTTTGTTATTTGTTTAGAGGTTATTTTTAGCCCTCCAGGCCAGTTTTGAGATAAATTGTTTGGGTACTTATGCAGCATTCTTTTTTTTAACCGATCATGACTATTTTCAACTGAGTAGAAATTCTAAGGCAGAAACATTTCCTTTTTAAGTCGGTGTTTCTCTGGCAGTTATAAAGACTAATCCAAAAGATTAGCAAAAATAGCCACTTGTTAAACAGCTCAAATCTGGTAAACGCAGGCGATCTACTTCTGTTCAGGGAAACTCTCAGGGTGAGAGAAGAAAAGAAGAAAAAGAAATGATTGCTATGGATGTCCATGAATAGTGTGTTCTTTACAGGAAGCAAGGTTTTTCCTTTTTTTTAGCTGGAAAGTTTATCTTCATCAATAATAAATAGCACATACCTGACCCAAAACTGCATCACCCAAAATTTAAGTTATATTAGGAAATAGTCCTGTAATTAACTTCTTTTGGGTCAACCCTGTACATCCACCAGCTTAGCTCAGTGGGTTTGATCCAATTTTGTGTCTTTGAGAATCATCTGGCCCTGGGGCTCTCCCCACAGTTTTAGGGGAGCAGGTCTCAGCCTCCCTCAATTCCAGTGGCCATAAGACCAGAGTCAGGCTTTGTCTTTAAAGGCTACAGGTAAACAGAGTATTTCCTTTCGGGAAGTGTGTGAAATTGCTTTTTAATTTAGAAAACAAACCTACCCTTGAAAACATTATGCCAAGTAAAGTAAACCAGACACAAGAGGACAGGTATTGTAGAAATATAATCCCACTTATCCGGAAAGAAGAATGGTGGTTGCCAGGGGCTGGGGGAGGAGAATGGGGAGTCAGGGTTTAATGGGTGCAGAGCTTCAGTTTGGGAAGATGAGAACGTCCTGGAGATGGATGGTGGTGATAGTTGCACAACAATGTGAATGTGCTTAATGCCATTGAAATTTACACCTAAAATAGGTTATCATGGTAAATTTTTTTTTTTTTTTTGAGACAGAGTCTTACTCTATTGCCTGGGCTAGAGTGCTGTGGCGTCAGCCTAGCTCACAGCAACCTCAGACTCCTGGGCTCAGGCAATCCTTCTGCCTCAGCCTCCCAAGTGGCTGGAACTACAGACATGCGCCACCATGCCCGGCTAATATTTTCTATATATTTTTAGCTGACCAATTAATTTCTTTGTATTTTTTTAGTAGGCACAGGGTCTCGCTCTTGCTCAGGCTGGTTTTGAACTCCTGACCTTGAGCGATCCACCCGCCTCGGCCTCCCAGAGTGCTAGGATTATAGGCGTGAGCCATTGCGCCAAGCCCATGGTAAATTTTATATGTGTTTTTTACCACAATAATATTCTCTCTCTCTCACACACACACACACATGCACACCCCATTAGCCAGTATGATACTCCAAGGACACGGCTTAGTAGGAAGTCTTGGGAATCATTCAGCCCAGGGTTGTTTTTGTTTTTGTTTTTTTGAGACAGACTCTCACTCTGTTGCTTGGGCTAGAGTGCCGTGGCATCAGCCTGGCTCACAGCAACCTCAAACTGCTGGGCTCAAGCAATCCTCCTGCCTCAGCCTCCTGAGGAGCTGGGACTACAGGCGCATGCCACCACATCCAGGTAATTTTTCTATTTTTAGTAGAGATGGGGTCTCACTCTTGCTCAGGCTGGTCTCAAACTCCTGAGCTGAAGCAGTCCTCCTGCCTTGGCCTCCCAGAGTACTGGGATTATAGGCATAAGCCACCGCACCTGGCCCCATACCAGGGTTTGAATCCTGCCCCCAGTACTTCCTGCTGTGTTACCATGGCAAGGCACTTAACCTCTCTGACCCTTAGCTGCCTTCTTTATAAAATATAATTAATAATATCTCTGCCATTAGGGCTACAGTGGAGGATTGCAGATGCTAAAGTATGCAAAGTACTTTGCCCTGTGCCTGGCACTCAGAGAATGCTAGATACCGTTGGTAGTACACCGTCATTGCCTACATGAGAACTTCAATTCATTGAAATACTAGTTAATAGCAGAAGATCTCAGACAACTCATAAATGGGTCTTACGAGGGTCACTGCCTTTATTAGGACGGTAACTTTGAGGCCTGTCATGAGACCCGAAAACTATTTACCGTGGCACTTGTGTTCTTGGCCCAGTTAATAGTTTCTGTTCTTTCTGCTTACTGGAGTTTGGGTTCTTCAATTCCTTCATTTCTCTTTCTTTTTTTTTGTTTTTTCCCCAGGTGTATGGAGGTATGATTGATAAATAAATCAACTTTCCTGATTTGGCCAGCTAAGTTTGCAAACAGAATGCAACTTTTTTTTTTTTTTTTTTTTTTTGAGACAGAGTCTCACTCTGTTGCCCGGGCTAGACTGAGTGCCGTGGCGTCAGCTTAGCTCACAGCAACCTCAAACTCCTGGGCTCAAGCAATCCTTCTGCCTCAGCCTCCCAAGTAGC
>CAUYRT010081529.1:0-19213 GCA_963574885.1 Lepilemur ruficaudatus | reverse complement strand
TCAAACTCCTGGGCTCAAGCAATCCTTCTGCCTCAGCCTCCCAGGTAGCTGGGACTACAGGCATGTGCCACCATGCCCGGCTAATTTTTTCTATATATTTTTAGTCGTCCAGCTAATTTCTTTATATTTTTAGTGGAGACGGGGTCTGACTCTTGCTCAGGCTGGTGTCGAACTCCCGAGCTCAAACAATCCACCCGCCTCGGCCTCCCAGAGTGCTTGGATTAGAGGCATGAACCGCCACACCCCGCCTTTGCCTGTCTTATGATTTTTAATTTAATTTTAATTTTTTTGGAGTTCTGACAAATTCTTCCTCTAAAAACAATTAGGTGTCATAGTGCGAAACAAGGGTAAAATGTAGCACTTACTGGGAGAGGGCTGCCTGGTAGTGCTGAATCCATTGCTCATCCAGTGTAACCCTTGCACGTATGATTTCTTGATCTCCTTCGTGCACCCCAACAATTGAATGGGGAGAATATTTGTCACATATCCCAGATACCTCCCATATTTGGGAGGCTAGATAAGATGGATGTAAACATGGATTTTTAGAAAAACTAAATGATTATTCTAATTTAGTGGTAGAATGAAATTCCAGGTTCTGTACCTTATTCTATTACCGTTAAGTTGCACCCAATTCCTGCTGAGTTTTGAATGCCTTTTCCCTGATCCTTTCTGACCACAGGTAACCATCTGTCTCAGGGATTATCTGCTCAAAAACCTTACATTTCATTCTCCACACCAAGAAGCCTTGGCAGTATTCTTCCTTCTCCCAGAATGTCCTGTGATGCATGAAGGTAACAGCTGGGAGACCCTGGTGGTTCTGTTTGCAGAGTCTGTTTGTAAACTGAGTGACCAGTCTTCATGTGTTCTGGGTAAGATTGATGATTTACATTTGAAAATACTTTACCCATCTTCTCAATGGAAAGACATGCCTAGTAATGTTATGGAAAAATTTAGATCATTATAAATACATTCATGTTTTTTAGTTCATATTCTTAGCATACTCTAAAGATGCTATAATAATTATTGCAGTCATCTAAAGTAGATTGTTCTAATACCTTTTTAGATGTCTTGGAATGATACATGCATGGCTGGGTCTTGAGGTTCTTTGTCCATAACTTGTCATTATGGAAAATTTCACAAACACAGAGAAATTGAAAGAATAGTAAAATGAATACCCATGTACCCTCTACCTTAGAGTAGCAACAATAAATATGCTGCCATATGTGTTTTTGTTCTGTTTATGTATAGGTGACATTTTATTTTTGATGAGTTATTTGAAAGTAAATTGAAGGCATGAAATTTCACTCATCATATTTCAGCATTCATCTAAGAATGTAGAAGGCTACATCACCATGACATTATATCATCATGCCTAAGAAAATTTGCCATAGTTCCATAATATCTAATATTTAGGCCATATTCAAATTTCTAACTTCTCCCAGAAAGTATTTTACAGCTTTTTTTTTTTTTTTAAAGAATCGAAGTCACTTGTTCTGTAGAATGTCCCACATCCAGATTGTCTGTTTTTTCTTCTCCCTGTATTTCCTGTACACTGGAAGTTAGGTCTAGGAGCATGAATAGACTTTAATGGAGTTTTTTTTACATATATAGCATATGTAGCCCATGGAAGTTCATTTTCTATGTTTTATTAAATATTAAATATAACATTGTAAGTGATGAAAAGCTACTTTACAGTGCTTTTTGTTTTTTAAAATGCTGAAAGGTATTTTTTAAGAGTTAAAAACTTAGGCTGGTAGCACAAAAAGAGAGTTGTGTAATCACAAAAAATTCTTAATTTGTAATATACTATTGACTGGGGCAAAGAATGCGATAATGTAGTTTTGTCAGCATTTTTTGCACAAGTTAATTATATCAAGTTTGTGGTTCTGTTAACTGTCAAGGAATACTTCCAGGATGTTAAATTCTAAACTTTTAATTGCAATTGTGTTTATTCACTGAAAAATTTATTATAAATGTGTTTTTGTGATTATAATCTATACTAAGATATTTTGTTATATGTTTGGGGAAATATTGACACTTTTTACTTTTAAGAACCCAAGAGAAATCTGGGCATGGTGGAACTATACTGGTGGTCCCAGCTACTCAGGGGGCTGAGGCAGGGGAATTGCTTGAGCCCAGTTCAAAGCTGTAGTGCACTGTGATTGCACCTGTGAATAGCCACTGCACTCCAGCCTGGGCAACATAGTGAAACCCTGTCTCAAAATAAAATAAAAAGAATCCAAGAGAAATTACATGCTAAAAATTATATTGACCTTCTTTGTAAAGGTCAAATATACAGAAATAGATTAAAAAAATAGTGGTTACTAGTGGCAGCTGGCAGCTAGGAGTTGGGAGTGGGTAGAAAATATAGAGATATAGGTCAGAGGGTACAAAGAAGGAGATATGTAGGATCAACAAGTCTTAGAGATCTAATATACAACATGAGGACTACAGTTAATAAAACTATTCTATTAGGGATTTTCATTAAATAAGTAGATTTTAGCTGCTCTTGTCACAAAAAAGTAACTGTGTGAGATGATTTGCTATGCTATAGTAACCATTTTATTATTTATATGTACTCCCTTAACATCATGTTGTAAACCTCGTATATACACAGTGAAATTTACTTTTCAAAAAATTTGCCTTCATTGTATTCCTCAGAGGAGTATTGGGCAACTCTGCAAGAACCTGCTTTTGACCAACTGGTCCAAATGTTTAAAAGAGCCTTCATCTCTCAGCTGCCTTATTGGACCGAAAGTGCTGAGAATAACTGTCATGTTAAAGCTCTCCTAGAAATGTTGAAAAAGCTGCACAGGGTGAGTTTATTTAGAAACCCCCCACCTAAGAAGAGGGCCACAAGGAGCCATGACGATGAAGCACCCCCTTTCTGCATGAGTTTATCATCCTGTCATCAGTGTTTACTATTAAATCTTAGATATCCTTTATGACCATGAAAATTTGAGCCTTTGGCAATGGAGGAATTGGATAGAATTTTATTCTGGTCATCAAAAAGAGTGTTTAATTTACAATTTAATCTGATAATCTGATTAACAGCCATTAGGCAAAATTGTTTTTAAATATAAAACTTTATCACAAGTCATGTTTTGTTTTCTTTTCTTCTGCTATTGGTAGATAAGTAGGTCTTAGATTTATTTTGCAAACAAGACCTGTTCTATCTGCCTTTTCATTAAGAAGGCTAAAAGCAGTGTCAGCTTGATTTCAATGACTCTATTTTCTTAGTTTCCAATCATAAGGCATATTTTATCTAAGGTAAACCAGACTAGATGTCAACTGCCTGAATCTCATAAATCATATTTTATTTAAGGTAAACAAGACTAAATGTCAACTGCCTGAAAATATTTTTGAAGTAGATGAACTCTCGCACTACCTCAATTTTTATGAAGAAGCAAAAAGGAGGTCCTCTTGGAAAATGAGCCCGGTAGGTGTGGCCATGTTTAAAGGGGGGAATTTATCATCAGTGAGTTACTACAGGCATTTCTGCTATAACTTAGGATATGAGTTTCTGAAAAACCTCGTGCACACTAGGAATAGCAGGGCTTATTGGAAAAGTAAGACTTCTCAAAATCTGTGCAGTTTTGTAGCCAGAGCACTAGCAGAAAAGCGATTGATACCTCGGGGGATAACTTGGATCAACCAGGCAAGCAGCTCATGGAGAGTGCTATGAGAATGTGAAAAATGCCCAAAAAGAAAAGGGTAGAAATCTGTCCATGCTCTAATTAGAGAAGGACGGAGACAACAAAGGTGGAAGTGGAGGTCTGTAGAGGCAGCACAACTCACCAGGAGCCAAGAGCCAGCAGCAAAGGGCTGCAGCTTTGGGGAGGGTGTCATGGGTACAGGGATTCCTTTTTTATTTTCTGAAAATACAGTTGAAGGGCTCCTGCTGCCAGGACAGCAGTTGACCTGAGGTGTTTTTCCTTTCTCTGAAGATTATAATTCTACTCCTTCTAGCACTTGGACTCTTGCCCAGCAAAAATCACGTACGAGCTAACCAGCTATCCACGTTCTGTCATTCCTCTGTTTACCAAAGCATCTGAACCAATTCACATCGCAGAACCTCAGGTGGCTGCAGAGCAGACTCTGTGGGAAAGTGTCCAGAGTTTGTATTAGTTGCTAAATTAGATGGGCATTGAAGATTCTAGGTTTATATACCTTTCATTGATACATATAAAACATATTTTGTAACACTAGTACAGTAGTAATAACATTAGTACACTAGTACAGTAGTATCAGCAGTTTGGATTGCTTTACCTGGAAGTATTGACACCTTATACCACCAGCAATGTAAGGCTACGAGGTAAGGTGTAAGATTTCTGTCATTTAATTTATCACAATTATTGTCATTTCCATTTTTAGGAGACCGCAGATGTACAGTGTTGTGTCGTATTCAGTCAGTTTCCATTTATCTTTAATGCTCTGTCGAAAACTAAACTGCTATATTCAGACTCATTTTTAAAAAAGGTATGTATGCCTATTTCTTTATCTTCATTAGCATAAACCACATGAGAGATACCATCTTAAGCCTGCAATATTTTGGGGGTGATAAGGGAGCCGTCCACTGGTGAAACCAATGGTCAAGACATTGAAGGAAGAAGGCAAGGCGATTGTCATGACTTGGGTTGGCTTGGCCTTAAGACATATTAGGGCCTCGGTAGCAAAGGACAGAGCTTGGGCAACTGATGTAGTTGTTGGGTTTTTACTTGAAGTTGGCAGCAGCAGCCCTTGGTTTTCTGAGTAGTACTCAAAGAGGTATGATGAACTTGGGCTTGATCAGGACTAGCACCAATATTTAAGTAGGTACAGTCTCATGAAAAGATACGGCAGCAAGAATGGAGATAGCAGAGGATACTTGAAATTAGGACCTTGATAAATGGCTGGTACTCTGTGATGGTACCATAATAAAGGTTTGTAAAAAGTTCCCGTTTTTCAGTGTGCAGTACTGTTACCAACTGAGATGGTTGTGTTTGTTGATATATACAGCAAAGTGGTTTTGAACTTAAAATCGGGCAATTGAAAATACCCAGGGAAATATATCAGGTAATCCCTGCCTCATTGTATTTTTATAAGGATTAAATTTGTTAATATAGGTAAAGCATTTAAAACGGTGCCTTATACAAAGTACCCAAAGGTGTTAGATATTATTATCACTTTTACATATGCAGACATATGTATGTAGGCATAATATTCAAATATACATCCTTAAAGTAGATACTTTCACATAATGCATTTACGTTAATAAAACAAAACAGGAAATTGATTAATGTGAGTTCTAAGTGTGACCATTAATGAAATATTTAACAAAGAAAATTGAAAGAAGAAAGATACAAGAGACAGAGTCTCACTTTGTTGCCCAGGCTAGAGTGCCGTGGCGTCAGCCTAGCTCACAGCAAGCTCAAACTCCTGGGCTCAAGTGATCCACCTGCCTCAGCCTCCAGAGTAGCTGGGACTACAGGCATGTGCCACCATGCCCGGCTAATTTTTTTCTCTATATATATTTATATATATCTATCTATATATTTTTTTTTTTAGTTGGCCGATTAATTTGTTTTTATTTTTAGTAGAGATGGGTCTCGCTCTTGCTCAGGCTGGTTTCGAACACCCAACCTTGAGCGATCCTGCCGCCTCAGCCTCCCAGAGTGCTAGGATTACAGGCGTGAGCCACCGCGCCCGGCCCCTCTCTTAATTTTAAACAAGCTCCCAGTGATAATTTTATGGAACTGAAATGTGATTACTCCTGCTTCTGCTAAGAACCACAGACTTTAATGACCTCACATTGCCATTTGGTTTCAGAATGAACATTCTCTCTCTGTGGCTCGCTCTCTCTCTCTCTCTCAGCTAGGTTTTCCTCCTAGAAGACACTATCTTTGAGAGGTCTGTGATACCTGGATTTTTCCTACAGCCTCTTTTTAAAGAGTTACTTCCTTTTTAAACATCTGAACTTCTTTTCTGAATGATACTACTGTGCCTCAGTGCACTGTTTTAGTGGATGCCAATACATCTCTTAGCCTATTAATGATAGCTAGATTTGGTAACTTAAGCATTAATAATTGTGTTTATGGGATAAAGTGGTCTAGGTGAGACCTTCAATTGGTCACGTACCTGCTAATCTAGGTTGGCTCCCCAAAGTCTTTCATTCTTATTTTATTGATTGATTGATTGATTGACAGAGTCTCTCTCTGTCCCCCGGGCTAGAGTGTGGTGGTGTCATCATAGCTCACAGCAACCTCAAACTCCTGAGCTCATGCTCAGCCTGCTGCCTCAGCCTCCCTCCCGAGTAGCCGGGATTACAGGTGTGTGCCACCACGCCTGGATAATTTTTTCTATTTTTGGTAGAGACAGGGTTTTGCTCTTGCTCAGGCTAGTGTTGAATTCCTGAGCTCAAGTGATCCTCCTGCCTTGGCCTCCCAGAGTGCTAGGATTACAGGTATGAGCTACTGCACCCAGCCCCAAAGTCTTTCATTTCTTCAGGTCCTGCATTTCTTCTGCTCACTGAGAGCGAATTATCTCCAGTGGCATATATAAGGCTCTTTTTGTAAATGTGATGTGCACTTGTAAACAGAACCAGTTTATTTCACTTTATAAATTTGTACTTAGAGAGGGCCAATGGTAAAATGAAGTAAAACATTTCTGTTTTCCTAGGAGAAAAGAATTAGAGCTTATTTGAGGGTGACAGACATTATAGAACAAAGAAGTTCCGAAATTGTCCCTTTTTTGCGGCCTGCTTTTACTCTAACAGTCAGGAGGAGTCACTTGATTGAGGATGTTTTGGATCAGCTACGTCGATCTGAAGATGAAGACCTGAGGAATGAGTTATGGGTAAAGTATCATTCTCACTGAATATTTTTGCTGCTGAGAGAAGAAAAACAAACAAGAATGTAATGAAGAGTCTCTTAGAGGGGAAGTTGTCTCCCTTTGCCACAGAGGTTACTAGTGGTCTTACTAGTACATATTTGACCATTTAACACAGAATAATAACGACTAGTAGATCTATTGAGTACTTTCCTTGTGCCAAGAACTGCTCTAAGTACTTTCCACTTACTGTCTAACCCTTTCAACAACATTATGTGGTAGGTTCTGTTTTCCCCTCACTTTACAGATGGGGAAACTGAGGTGCAGAACTGTTAGGTAACATATCCAAGACTAACCCAACTGGTAACTGTCAGAGCCAGGATTTGGGCCCAGCCATCAGCCATGAGACTTTTCAGTTAATCAAGATAAATAAAAATTGGCCTGATAATATTTAGTAAATATTTCTGATAGGAGACCTTAGTTTATCACTTAACCCTACTCAGATTACAGAAAGATAGACTTTACTACAGTTCAAGACACTGTTTTGAAAGTATGTTGCACTGGCATTTGCAGTTAGAGTTGGCATTTGCAGTTAGAGTTGGCATTTCCGTGTGTTTTTGCACACAGGTAATTTTATAACTCTAATAAACTTGTTATATGATCTTAACTTTTGCCAGGCAAACAGTCCACTCAGTTATTTTAGTTCCACTTTTATATGTCATTCACCCTATTTTTTAAGTTCAGGTGACGTTCAGTGAGCAGTCACCATTTTCCAGGCTGTGTGTGAGGCATTTTACCTGTGTTACCCCTGCAGTCTTTCTGATAATCTTGTGGGAAAACTGAGTCTTTGAGAGATCACGCAGCTTGCCCATAGTAAGGCGAAGGGGAAGGGCTTGATACCTGGTCTTATTATAAAGATTTTAAATGTTTCACTGAGGTTTGAAGCATATATCTCTGGGGAATGGAAGCGGCATCTATCCACATAAAGAAGCCAGGAAGAGGAGATTTTGGCAGGTGCTAGTGGAACACGTGGGTGGAAATGTTGAACAGGCCTCTGGGAACGAGTGTCCATCTATCCAGTGTCCAGGAGAGAAAATCCAGTGGATCTGAAGGTCAAATGCCTACAGGTGATATATGAAGTCTAAAGAGAAAATGAGCGTCCAGGGCAAGAGCAGAGAGAAAGGACAGAAGTGCCAGGATAGAACCGCAGTAAATTCTGGTTCTGGAAATTCAGCCAGCAGGAAAAAGGAGAGAGAGAGAGAGAAACCTGAAGAGTTCTTCATAACAGAAAGCAAGGGGGGCAAGAAAAAGGAGGTGATGAGGATGTAAAATGAGCTTTCACAAAATCAAGGAGATGGGATGTGAGACAGTCTGGAACCAGGATTCACAGGTTCCTGGTCTTCCTCAAGGGAACCACTTAAGGAGAGAAATCGGACTGGAGGTTGGAGTGCATCTCTGGGCTTTGGCAACTGGAGTAGAAGGAGCCAGTGTCGTCTGTCTTGGTGATGATGTGTTGGGATTTGTTGTTTTTCCTTTAAGAATAAGGAAGACCTTAACACATTTGTCAACCGAAATGAAGGATTCTAAGAAGGAGAGGCAGGTGTGGAGGGCTCACCTGAAGCAGCACAGGTGGAGAGGGGTGGGTGTGCGCAGTGGAGACGTGTCATCCTCGGGGAGCGAACAGCCAAGTCAGCAGACACCTTATGTGTGCGCTGGCGTTTCAGTTTTCTGAAAAATCCTAACATTTATGATTTCTTTCTACTTTGATTGTAGTTAACGGGCCTGATGACTATAACAGGAAAGACAGTGGAGGTCAATTTAGTGGTGAGGACTTCAGGCTCTGGAGTTCGGTAGACTAGGATTGCATCTGGGCTGCGCCACCTAGGTGTTGTATGAGCTTGGGAAGGTTATTTAAATTCTTAAGGTCTTGTTACCCTCGTAGAATTAATGGGAAGATAAAATATGATACTATGAGTAAGATGCTTACCACAGTGTCTGCCAAACGCTTGGGTCCGTAATTAGTGTGAGCTATTACTGTTAGTAAACGAGACTTCATCCATAGCAACAGACAGCGCTGGAAGGGATGTGGTGTTTGCTCTGGTTCCGCAGATTTCATTTCGTGGAGAAACTGAATTAGAGTTAGGAGGAGTGAGGAGAGAGTTCTTCCATTGCGTGTTTCAAGAGATGACCCGGCCAGAATACGGGATGTTCTCGTACCCTGAAGAGGCTTCGTACATGTGGTTTCCCGTCAGGGTAAGTCCTCTTTTCTTCGCTTATGGCGTTTCGCGACAGAAGAAGTATACCACATAGCATAGAAAATTAAGTTGTCTAGACTGTTTCGTATCAGGAGAGGAGTTATTGATATGATAATCTTCAATTCTAAGAAGGAGATTATTTATTTTAAAATAGAGTCCCCTTTCCCTTGGCTCCCATGTCTGCTCACACAGAAGAACTCAAGCAGTATATTTTTTTGACCGTTTATAGAATGTATGGATAGAAAAGAACCCTTTCTTAGGCACTTATTTTTTGTTTCTGTTCTATTTTTCTGATGAGTTTGAAGACAAAGGCTATGGAAAGAAATTCTGAAAACTGTAGTTTATAAGGATTACTGAGCCTAGTGTGTTTTTATTCTTGTTATGCTTTTACTAACCAAAACTGTGGCAGGGATTTAAATTGATGTGACCAAATATAAATCCTAAATATATTTAGCATGGGGTTTTTAAATTGTAATTTGATTTTCTGAAAGAGGAAAAAAGTTTATTTAATATACATATTTTATGGTACTGATAATCACTCATAATACTTTAATATTTTTTTTTCTCTTTTCAGCCTAAATATGAGGAGAAGAGATATTTCTTATTTGGGGTTCTGTGTGGACTTTCCCTGTTCAGTTGCAATGTTGCCAATATCCCTTTCCCACTGGCGCTGTTTAAGAAACTTTTGGGCCAAATACCGTCATTGGAAGACTTAAAAGAACTCAGTCCTGTTTTGGGAAAGTAAGTAAACATAGTTCCTGAAAAAGGACCCTATCTAACATATATTTGAATAAATTTATTTAAACACAGATACCCCAATAGTATTTTCATGTTCAATAGTAGCATTTTAGGTACTTTAAACCAATTTTAACTTTGGCCAGAATTGTTGGATAATGGTTTTATTTTCTAAAATTAAGAAGAGTTGGTTATTGCCATGACTACTCCTCAATGCTTGCATTAATCTTTGAACTTTTTCTGTGTAGAAACAATTACAGACAGAGCACAGGTTACACTGTGGTGCCAAATCTGTTAGTAATGTTTATACTGGATATTGTTTCATGCCATCACCTTTAAAGTGAAAACTTATTTCTAAGTTTAAAGACAAGTGACCACCTCACAAACAATTGACAACATATATAATAGAAAGGGTTAATATCCCTGCTGTATAAAGTATTCTTATATATCCACAAGAAAAATTAACTAAGTATCCAAGGAGGAAAACCACAAAAGAAGCAGCAGAAATGGCTCATAAATAAAAAGATGCTCAATCTCAGTGCTCATAGAATGAACATTGAAATGAGAGGCTAGTTTATGCTTCAAGTTGATAGTGGTTTGAAACATCATTGCTATATAGTGTTAGCAAGGGTTTGAAAAAGGTTGACTTTAATATCAGGTATTATTAGTGGAAATATAAATTGGTGTTCCTTGTCAGAGAACAACGTGGCCACAGGGTGGGGGCCAGTGCAGAGACCCCCACTAGGGCAATACCTAGTGGAGCTATGGGGGCGGGGTCATGCCAGAGACCCCAGAACAGTGGAGCTGCCAGGGTGCAACTCCAGCCTGGGAGAGCCACGGGCACCCAGCTGCAATGTGTGAGAGCACGCGGTGGACTGTGCCCAGCAAGGCCGTGGTGTGGGACTGCCCAGGGCTTTGGAGGCCCAGTGCTAACCCCGGTTTGTCCTGAAGATGAGACATTGAGTCAAAGATTTTTCTCAAGCTTTAAGATCTAGTGTCACTTGCCCTGTTGGGTTTTGGACTTACTTGGAACCTATTCCCCCTTTCTTCTTTCCTATTACTCACTTTTGGAACAGGAATGTCTAACCCGTGCCACTTCTACCATTGTATTTTAGAAGCACATAACTTCTTTGAGTTCACAGGTTCTCAACTAGAGAGCAATTTTCCCTTACCCTCAAAAAAACCCACAATGAATAAAACATGGTCTATTATATCACTATACGGTAATAAAAAAAAAAAATCCAGTGGAAAAAGAAGTCAACTCAGATTCCACCTTACCCCAGAGGCCTTTCGCAGTGACACATGTCCCTTTGGAAAGAGTTAACTAAGCTCTTTCAAGCTCTGCCTGTACCGTTTCCGTAGTTCCCTGGCTGTGCATACCTTGCTGTACTGTAGATGAGACTTTCCTTAGCATGTACCACCCATTTGGCTCCGAGTTTATTGGTAGTAATGTCTCATTCTCAACTTTACGTGCCCTTTGCCTGCCACATTAGGGGCTGCTCAAGTGTTTGCTGAATAAAGAAATGAGTGAATGAGCAAACAATACTTGTCACTTTAAAAGTATGTGTAAAGTACCATGGGATGACAGGATGGAAACATCACAAACTTGGCTCCTGTCCATTTTGATATAACCTCCATTTTCCCAGGTACCTTGAAACAATGAAGGTATCAAATTTCAGGTCTTTCTTAAGCTTGATAATGTCGGTCCAAGAGGTGCAGAGGAGATCATTTGACCTGTCTGCTCCTCAGATTTCCTAAGTGATAACTGATGTTTAACAGGAGACCTATTATTTGCTGTGTAATAAGTTCAAAAGCTTAAATAAAGGTAACACCAGTTTGAATGCGTTTCAGTATCAGCAAACGTGATTGGTCCTTTTCTAAATAGAAACCTATAATCAGCAGCTAAAGGAAACTACGGTCAAAGGAACAGAGCTGCAAAGCGGGCAGGGAGCCCGCAGGGTTGCAGACAAACTTCCTGCACCCCACACTTGCAGTTGAGGTCTGGCTCTGTTCAGACTGTCAGTACACAGGGAACTGGGTGCTGTGAACCGTACCTGACCCCCCTACCTTTCGAATAGCTATGCCCTTGACCTGTATTTTAGATGGTGTGTCTAGTGGTCTTGATGATTGCTCTTTTAAAAACAAAATTATTTGTTCTTCAGGAGTTTGCAAACCCTTCTGGATGATGAAGGTGATGACTTTGGAGAAGTATTTTACATCCATTTTAATGTGAGTAACAATAAAACTAGATAACAGATCAGCTTTAATCTGATTAACCGTTTACATAAACATGTCATCTTTTACTTAAGAAAAAAAAAAAACTTCTGAATTAAACTAGTGAAAAAGGGTTTTTTTCCCCTCATCATGAGCCAGGCGCACCAGTTAGGAGTTGTAACCACCAGTGCTAAAACTTAGTGGCTTAAAACAACAGACATGATTCAGTGGGTTTCTGGGCTGGGCTGGATGTTCTTGCAGTGGTATCACTCACATGCCTAGTCATTGGAAGGCTGCTTGGTTTACAGGGTCACAGCCAAAACAGCTTGTCTCTGTTCCCCGTGATCTCTTATCCTCCCATAGGCCAGCTGAGGCTTCTGAAGCAAGACTGCAGTCTTTATTCTTTCAGTGGTGGTCTCAGGGTTACAAAGACTGGGGAGAGGTAACAGGCCCTCCCCCCCACAAGCTTCTGCTTCTGTCAGATCCCATTGGCCAAAGCACTTCACATGGCCATACCCAGATTCAAGGGCTAAAGAGATAGACTCCTCTCTTGATTTGGAGGTGTTGCAAAGTCACATGGCAAAGAGCTGGGAAAACCAGGATGGGAAGAATTTATGGCCATTTTTTGCAAATTTACCACACTGGGTTTACATTGCATAAAATGAATACTGAGATATGGCAATTTTCCAATTAATTTGTTTAATATGACCAGTTAAAATAAGACAGTTCAAGTTTTAAAAAAATACTCATTTTTCATTCTGCATGAAAGGATAATCTTTTTGTACATTTCTTGCTAGTTTTTATGACAAAAATGTACATTTTTACAAATTCCTTAGGAAAAGAAGTATGCTTCAAAGTGCTTTTGTTGATGATAGATTGTTCAGAATTATGTTGAAGAAATCATCTGAGTTTATTTGTGTCATTTGTGGTTATAGGTGCATTGGGACAGAAATGATGTAGACTTAATTCCTAATGGAAGTTGCATAATTGTCGACCAGACTAACAAGTAGGTATAAAGAAATGAAATATTTGCTTTGTATATACGCTATATTTATTTTACTGGGATCTAAGAATTCCTTTTAGTTCGTATAATTTTTCATTCCCATTAATCATTTTTCAATAAGGCAGAGAAGTTGGTGTGTGTTGCATGTGTGTGTAACATCATGGAGTTTTATTGTGGTAAGGCAGTGGTCCCCAGCCTTTTTGGCACCAGGGCTGGTTTCATGGAAGAAAATTTTTCCACGGACTGGGTTGAGGGGTGAGGGAAAGACGATCAATGGAGAGCGGCTGTAAATACCGATGAAGCTTCACTTGCTCACCCACTGCTCACCTCCTGCTGTGCAGCCAGGTTCCTGACAGGCCGCAGACCTGTACCAGTCCTTGGCCCTGGGCTTGGGGGCTGCAGTGGTAATAAATGGAAAAGCTTTCACAGAGAGGCCTTCCTTTTTTCTGCTGTCTAAAATTGTACCACCAACCTCTATCCCTCTTTATCCACTTACTCTGCTTTACTTTTTCTTTTCGTATCACCCGTCTCCTACCTGTAGGATTTATTTGCCTATTTATTTCTCGGTGTTTCCCCCACTATCCTGAAAGCTGCATGATGGCAGGGACTTGGTCTGTATTCTTCACCACTGTCTATCCAGTACCTGGAGCAGCTACAGTGGTGCCGGGTACAGAGCAGGCACATAGTATTTTTTGAGGAGGTAACTGTGGATTCTTGTCTTCCCAGCATCTTGCAAGATGCCATGTAAAGCCATAGCATTTGGGATTATAGAATGCTCTCATGATAGTTGGTCAGAGTGGCAAAGAGATCTCTAGTGAGCACTCTGGCCTATGCCAAATCTTTTTCTTTGATTTCTTAATCTTTGGGTTTTTTTTTAAACTTTGTATTAAAGTATAACATACATATAAAAAACAGCACAAATCATAAATGTACAGTTCAATGAATTTCACAAAGTGAGCATACCTATGTAATTACCAATGAGATTAAGAAATAGAACATTTCCAGCTGTCTAGCTGTATATTATATGAATATAATCACAGTTTGTTATCTGTAGTATTACTGACAGATACAATAAGACTTGTTTCAAGTCTTGGGCTATTATGAATAATGCTCTTCTGAACATTCTTGTGCATACTTTTGTTGCTTGTGTGCATGCATTTCTGTTGGTATATAACTGGGAGAAGAATAGCTAGGGGGTCTGGTGGTTGCCCCATGTAGGGTGGGATCAATCCTCCTACCCAAAATTAGTTTAGATATTGACATTGATGACACCATATGTATACCAGAGAGTACGAAAATATTTGTTACATATGAGGCTTTCTGCAGAGAGCCAGGTAGGCACTCAAGCTGGTCTGTTTTCCTTAAGTGAAGGAAGAGGCAGGTGGCTTTAGTTTATGTGGTGGTTCAGATGTGGGGCCAGGATGAGGCTTTCCACGCAGTCCAGGGCTTGCATGGTTTAAACTTCCTTACTGATGCCTAGGGAGAGAGCATGTGGGTTTTCTTACCCAGTTGCACAGATGTGGGGGAAAGTGGGGAGAAGGAGGAGTGGGAGCTGAAAGCTGTCAGTAAGCAGACATCAAAAATGGAAGCAGACTTCCATCAGCAGGGGAGAGAGTTCTGGTGGGTATATAGCAGGATTTCATTATGGCTTTAATTTGCATTTCTCTCATGACTAATGCACCTTATATGCTTATTGGCCATTTGGATATCTTCCTTTTAGAAATACTTATTCTTTTTTTTTTTGAGACGGAGTCTTATTCTGGTGCCTGGGCTAGAGTGCCATAGCGTCAGCCTAGCTCACAGCAACCTCAAACTCCTGGGCTCAGGCAATCCTCCTGCCTCAGCCTCCCGAGTAGCTGGGACTACAGGCACGCACCACCATGCCTGGTTAAGTTTTTCTATATATATATTTTTAGTTGGCCAATTAGTTTCCTTCTATTTTTAGTAGAGATGGGGTCTCATTCTTGCTCAGGCTGGCCTCAAATTCCTGAGCTCAAGTGATCCTCTGGCCTCCCGGAATGCCAGGATTACAGGCGTGAGCCACCGCGCCCAGCCTGGCACTCTTTTATGCCCTTAATCTCAAAAGGGAAGTTTTCAGTATGTCATTGTTAAATATGGTGTTTGCTGTAGGTTTTAATTCTTATTAGGTTAAAGATCTCCCCTTCTGTTCCTAGTTTATTAAGAATTTTTATTATGAATGAATATGGAATTATTATCAGATACTTTTTATGCATCCATTGAAATGATCATATGTGTTTATTTTGTTATGGGGAAAATTATATTGTCTGGTTTTCCAATGTTAAACCAATCTTGTGTTCATGGTATAAACCCAGCTTGCTGGTCATCTACTATGCTTTTTATATATTGCTGTTTGCTAACATTTTGTTTATGATTACTGCATCTATATTTGTAAAAGATACTGGTTAGTAATTTTCATTTCTTATAATGTTAATACTGAGGTTATATTACAGAGGTTTGCTGGCCCCATAAACTAGTAAGGAGTGTTTCTCTTTTTCTGCTCTCTGCAAGACTCTGTATAAGATTGGTGTTGCTTCTTTCTAAAATATTGAAAAAATTCCTGTTGAAGTCATTTAATTATGAGATTTTAAATTATAGATTAAATTTCTCACATTTACTATTTAAGTCCTATTAACTTCACAATTTCTTCTTGTGTGGCTAGTCGTGTTTTTCTGGGAATTTGTTTCGTCTAAATTTTCATATTTATTACATGAAGTTATAACATCCTGTTATTAGCTTCTTAAAGTCTATGTTAATATATTATAGCTGTGGTTCTCGATCAGGGGTGATTTTGCCCCCACCTGAGGACATTTGGTAAGTTGTTATGAAGATTGAATTAGATAATCTATAATTAGTAACTAGAACAGTCCACGGCACTTGGTAAGTACTCAGTAACTGTTTGGTGTTCCAGCTTTTGTTTTTATCCCCCAGCCATTTCGTTCAGGGTATTGAAATTAGAGGAAATAATTTTTTGTTTTATTAAAGGAGAGACTATGTTTCTAAGTGCGTCGATTACATCTTCAACATCTCTGTAAAAGCAGTTTATGAAGAATTTGAGAGAGGATTTTATAAAGTATGTGACAAGGAGATTATTGAATTTTTCCATCCTGAACAACTGAAGGATGTGGTTATTGGAAATACAGATTATGACTGGGAAACATTTGAAAAGGTACATCGTCATCATAAAGGCTAAGTTGATTAAATTCAATTTTCCTTCCTGTTTACTGAATAATTCTTTCTGCCTTTTCTCTAGAATGCGCAGTATGAACACGACTACGACAGTTCGCATCCCACCATAGTGATGTTTTGGAAGGCTTTGCACAAATTGACTCTGGAGGAAAAGAAAAAATTCCTTGGTAAGTATTGCATCAAGGAATAGATATCAAGAAATAGTAATCTTATGTCTTTTTAATGGGACAACAATTTCATTAGTGATAGGTACCATTTGCAACAAGTCACAGTGTCGGAGCCACTGCTAGTCCAACTGAATGTCCTCTATGGCCCAACGTCAAAAACCAAATGTCAGTATAGGTGATATTTTCCCATGTGATTTCATCCCTTCTTGCTGCATTTAAATTTTTCTTCTTTTCTTTAAGCTAAATATCGAGTCTTCTTTCTCTAGAGAGTCCCTGTCATCATTCCTTTGGCCAGCCCTTGTGTGATTCACCGAGAAATTTTATTTGGCTAATTTTTACTATTGTTCTATGATTATTATTAATACGAGATTTGCCATTACTGCACAAAAGCTATTTTACTTCTGTCTCTAAGTCTGTTTTACCTCACATTCCAGATTTTCATCTCAGTTTTATGCTTACCTGATGATTTTCCTAAAACTGGCTTAATAACTTTCTCTTTCATTTTCTTGTTCTATTTCCTTACTTATTTTTGAGAAAAATGTATCTTCTTATTCTTACTTTTATGGATAACATATATGTTACAAGATATTCAGACTTACATGGAGCCCAACCTACCTTTCCGATCTTAACTCTTAGAGGAAATCTTTGTTCTAGCCAAACAGGTCCATTGTCTGAACACTCCTGTGCTCACCTCATACCTTTGCACCTCCAGGCTTTCTCTGAAGCACCTTTCCCTTGATCTCACCCACCGCCTTGCTGCCTCTCTGAACCTTTCCCTCCTCAAAGGTCTGGTGCAGTTCTGAACTCCTGGAAGTCCCCCCAGTCATCCCAGCCTGGCTTTCCCTCCCTGCTCTGAAACGCAGCATTTACAGTCAGGACGTGCTTACCTCCACGATGCCTTCGCTGGCTGCCTACACCTCGTACATTTTCTCTTGCTGTTTGTCACAAGATTGCTTTCTTCACAAGATTCTGATATTCCCAGTCAGACTTTAAGCTGCTTGAGGGCAGTAACCGTATGCCAGACTTGTCCTAATACAGTCCCCAGTGCACTTTCTAATGTAGACTCTGTGTGTGGGCCCACGGTAAAGTTTCTTGAATAAACAGATTTTCTCTCTGTAAAGAGATTTGGGTCTCTGTGTGAAACTGGTCACCGCATTTTCTTCTTTTTAGTGTTTCTTACAGGAACTGACAGAGTACAAATAAAAGGTTTAAAGAACATGAAGATAATTTTTCGCTGTCCTGAAAATTTGACTGAAAAAGATCCCATGAGAACATACACGTGTACTAATGTCCTCTGCCTCCCTAAATATTCTACGATGGAAAGGGTGGAGGAGGCACTCCAAGTAGCCATCAACAACAACAGAGGATTTGGCTGACCTTACAGCATATTGTCACCTCTTTTTGGAAATACCATTACAAATAAATTTCATAACGCAAAAATTAGCGTGAAAGTCTCATTCACTGTTCTCTGTGTTTCCCTGCTCTTTGGGAATTGCCGTCATTGCTTGTGAGATGTATGAGCTGTGATATAGATTAGGCTATGTCTTGAACACAGATATTAGATATTTGCATGAATTAGCCTGAAAGGAGGCTCTTAGAAATAGTTTTTAAAAGACTGCAATTGTCTACCTAATATCTGTTCTTTTTAAATTACCCTGTGTAAGGTAAGCACAAAATGGACTAAGACAGACTTGCAGCATCTCCATAATATAGAGAACTCTCAAAACTCAGTAATAAGTAAACACGACGGGGTGAAGTGCCTCACTCCTGTAATCCCAACACTTTGGGAGGCTGAGGCAGGAGGATCCCTCGAGCCCAGGAGTTTGAGGTTGCCGTGAGCTACGATGACACCACTGCACTGTAGCCTGGGCAACAGAAGCAATACCCTGTCTTAAAAAAAAAAAAAAAAAAAAAAGTAAACACAATTTTTCTTCTTTTCCTTTGCCTTTTCATCCTTCCCCTGTGCTCCCCTGACTCGTCTAGTCCATGCCTTCAGTTTCTGCATCCACGCCGACGGTGCCCAGAGCTATCGGCCTCCGACCTGCGGTGACTCGTGTTCTGGTGCCACAGCTGTCTTTCTCTGTAGTCCGCGTCTCCACCTGCATGCCCCATGGCTCTTTCATTGCGACACGTTCAGGGAGAAAATTGTCACTTTTCACCCCACAATGTTTTCCTGTACGCCACGGCTTGGAGTGGTGCCACTAGGATCTTCAGACAGAACTGCAAATCCTCCTCCATTCCTCCCTCTTCTGTACCCTCCGCATTCAAGTCCAGTCCTAACAATTCTAGCTCTCCTGCCTCTCTAACCCCACCGCCAGCGCCCTAAGTCCAAGCTCTCAGCACTTCTGTAGCCTCTACATGGGTCTCCTTGTACCTAGGCCAACACTGTCCGATAGAACTTTCTGCGAGGTGGGAAATCTAGGTCTGCCCTGTTCAGGAAGGTGGACTCCTGCAGTAGAGAAGGTTTAGGCTTTGAAGAATTTTGAAGAGTGAAAACTTTCATTGGCAACAGTGGAAAAACAGTCTAGAGCTGTGCTGTCCTGTATTGGCTCTTTAATTAAATAAAATGTAAACTTTGGTTTCTCAAGTCACATTAGCCACATTGTAAGTGCTCGATATTTACTTGTGACAAGTGGCTACCGTAGTGGACAGTGTGAATATGAACGTTTGCTGCAGCAGGGGTCTGTAACATACGAACCCACTGGAATTTTGCACGTGCTTTCTTTCCTCTTTCTGGGAAGAAACTATAATGTATGTCAGCTGCACAAATAAAAATGGTTTGAAAATCAGGCAATG
Organism: Lepilemur ruficaudatus; assembly: GCA_963574885.1. Taxonomy (NCBI): domain Eukaryota; kingdom Metazoa; phylum Chordata; class Mammalia; order Primates; family Lepilemuridae; genus Lepilemur; species Lepilemur ruficaudatus. Next base: position 29 of record CAUYRT010081529.1, on the reverse strand, counting down.
AAGTGTGACTTCATTAACACTGTTGTTAC
>CAUYRT010081526.1:0-12124 GCA_963574885.1 Lepilemur ruficaudatus | reverse complement strand
GGTGGCAGACTCTACCAATTCTATCTCTGTCAACTTTGTTAATTAATCTCCTCTCCAGTAAAGATGGGGGTAAGGGATTGGCCAGGAAACCCAAACTATTTACTCATAGTTGTTATAAATTAGTCAAAGATAGGGTGATGATAAAAATCAGAGCTTCTTAGGATCAATAACATGGACAAGATAATGAAAGAGGTGGAATTGTGATTTGTCCCTGAGCTGGGAGAGATGCCACAACAGGCACAGCAGAAAAAGGTTTGTCTTGGCTGGGATCCTCATCTTGAAGTGTTTAATGCTTAGCTTTACATACTAAATAAAAATTAGTTGTCATGCCTTGAAAAAGCTGAAGAAAATGGAAGAAAGAAGGAATGAAATATTATTGTATCTAGAGGCTCTAATTAAATGTTTCAGAAGGCTAGGGCATCCATTGTTGATTTCTTTAATACTCAAGCATTTACATTCATTACATTTCCATAAGGAAGATAGTCATTCATTTATTTATTATTTAAGAATGTATTAACTGGATGTCAGCAAAATGGTAGAATAGGACTCTCCAGCACTCATCTCTCTGCAGAAACATCAATTTGAGGAACCATCTATGCTCAAAAATAACTTCCCAAGAGCTAAGGAAACCAAGTGAGAGATTACAGCACCTGGGTATAGCACAGATAAGAAAAGACACATCAAAGAGGGTAGCAAGGATAGTTTGTGCATTACCCATGTCAGACCTCCTCAACCCCCAGGCAGCATAGTGTGGAGAGGTACTCTCCACCTGGGAGAAGGAAAGGGAAGTGAGCACCAGACTTTGCCTTGGATCCCAAAACCAGGCCTGTCCCAGTAAAACCCAAGGCTGAGCAGGCCCCTACACCCTCAGACTCCAGGCCAGTGCCTGAAATGAGCCTCCAGGCCCTACCACCAGGCCAACGGCAGACTCAGGCTCCAGACTGCCCCCACACCAGGCTAGCTCTCCCAGCCATAGGCTACAGGACTACCCTAGCACCAGGCTCATTCTTACAGCCCTGATCATTAGAAGTAGTCCCTTATTTCCAAGAGCTCCATAATAAATTTTAACAAAAAAAAAAAAAAGAAGAAGAAGTGATCCCTGTGAATACAGAATCCAGGCTCATTCAGCAACAAGTCAGCCCCTGTAGCCCCATGCTCAAAAAATTAAAAATAAAACTACCATATGACCCAGCAATCCCACTACTGAGTAGATATTCAAAGGAAATGTTAGAGATATCAGCACTGCCATGTTTATTGCAGCATTATTCACAATAGCCAAGATATGGAATCAACCTAAGTGTCTGTCCATCAACAGAGGAATGGATAAAGAAACTATGATATATATACACACACACACTATAGAATATTACTCAGCCTTAAAAAAAAAAAAAGAAAGAAAGAAAATCCTGGTATTTGCAACAACATGGATGAACCTGGAGGAAATTATACTAAGTGAAATAAGCCAGGCACAGAAAGATAAATACCACATAATCTCACTTATATGTGGAATCTAAGAAAGAGGAACTCTTAGAAGTAGAGATCAGAATGGTTGTTACCAGGGGCCATCAGTGGAGGTGGGTAGGCGATGTTGGTGAAAGACACAAAATTTTAGTTAGAAAGGAGGAATAAGTTCAAGAAAGCTATTGTAAAACATGGTGACTACAGTTCATAACAAGGTACTGTATTGTTTAAAATTGCTAAGAGAGTAGATTTTAAATGTTCTTGCCACAAAAATAAGTATGTGAAGCAATGCATATATTAATTAGCTCTATGTAGCCATTCTACAATGTATATATATTTCAAAACATGTTGTATATAATAAATATATAGAATTTGTATCTGCCCATTGAGAAAAAAAATTTAAAAATAAAATCACTTTTTAAAAAGAATGTATTAAACAACTACTAGGGAAAAGTAATAGGGCTAAATGTTACGGGAGCTACATAATTGTGTAAGATAGGGCTGCTATTCTCAAGAGATACATAGTATATAGGGGAGACTTAGAGTCTTCCTCTTTGCGTGGACCACAGTACTACTTGTAAAATGTAAATTAAAGATCATCTAATCCAGTGCTTCTTAAACATTAAAATATAAACAAATTACTTGAGAATCATTTAAAATGCAACAGGTCTTATATGGTGCCTGAGACTCTGTATTTCTAACAATTACCCAGGTGATGCAGATGTTGCTAGTTCACAGACCACACTTGGAGTAGCAAAGATGTAGACTATAATCCCTGCTTTAATTTACCAAAGTATTTCAATGCAGCTAGAGTCACTGTGCATTAATCCTTTATATACCCAGTAGCCATGACCCCAAAAGAGCAACATCATAACATCTTTATGATATAATGTCCCCCCTGAGAAACATCATGCCCACATCTGTGACTCACTAGCTCACTAGAGGATGAAAGAGATCATGCCTAGTACATAAAAGTTGGCACCCAGTAAACAGGAGTTCTTTTTACCATGACTATAAATTGAGGAAGATGGGCATTTCTTTTTAAATTTTAATGATTAAATTTTATCCTTTCTAGTCATAAGAGGCAACGTCATTAAGAAGAAAAGTAAACCTCAGTAGGAATTTGCAATTTGAGTCATTTTTAAAGCACTGGTGAAGGACGTGTTCCAGTATTAGCACTTGGTTAGAGGCTCCCATTAGTAATTAAGGACTGCTTGCAATCAGCAATGTGTGCTTGCATTATATAAGACATACTAATTTCTGGAGGAAGTCAACCTCTATCTCTCCCCTGCTAATAAAAAATTGGGAGGCACAAAACAACCCCAGATGGTGTATGTTTGTAGTAATGAATGGGGGTATTTTAATGGTGTTACTTAAGTTTTACTTTGTGTTTTTTAATGAGGGACTCACTGCCCAAGACATTTTAATTGTAAACCAGATTCCCCATGAGGTCTTAAACTCTTTTATGTTAAACATAAAGCTTTGTTAACTTGTATGGGTGATATCATTCATCCCCTAAGAACAAGGGGATATAAAAATATTTCATAATGAGCCATGAATACATAACATAACCCCAGAAGTTTAATAATACTAACCCATATTTCACTTCTTCAAATGATTCCTTATTCTACCTACATGAAGCCACTTTCAAATGAAAAGATTCAAATTTGGTTTCACAGATATAAACAGAGTTTTATTCCTAAAATTCTAAGTGAAAATAACCAAGCAGCAAGTGGATGGGATTATTTAACATTCTTTTAACGGAATATTCTGGATAGACAGGCAAGTCATTTACTGAAATCTCTTTTCTTTGATTACTTAAAAAGTAACATTACTTTGAGATCACCTATTTAATAAGATTCCGCCTCCATTACTCAAGAACCATTCTGACTTTAAAAGTCTCATCTCTCATTTGGCAAAATGTTTTTTGCAAATGAAGCCTTAGAGAAAGGAAGGCAAGTTGGAACATTTTTAGAGGATTTGCCAGAGATTATGAAATCAAGACATTTCAAGATACATTAAGAATCCCTAGGACTCAATTTCAAGGAAGGAGAATTAGTTTCTGATCCCATTTCTGTCGCTAAATATGATTGTTTGACCTGAGGCAAGTCAATGGTTCCCTGGACCTCTCTTTGCTCATCTGTCATAGGAGAAGCCATAACATGTAACCGAAATCTTTGTACCTCCATAATATCCTGAAATAAAAAAAATAAAAATAAATTTAAAAAAAATCTGGGTGAGGATCACCATATACAGCCTCACCTGGAGTGCTTCTTAAAAATGCATATTCCTAAGTCACACCCAGTCCTACTGAATCAGGCTACAAAGGTGTCATTTTCCTTGACAAGTTTCCCAAGTGATTTTTACACTCACAAAGTATGAGAACACTGAAACTGATTAGCTTTAAGGCCTTCCAGAAATATTCTTTGCTTGGAAAACAGACCTAAGGTGAACTACAAATCTTGACAAATCTCACCCTCAACTAACTCCATCATTTCTCTATGATAATGTATCTCGATCTCCATCTGACACTTGAGTTCTGCCATCAACTTATCAACTATTCATTGTGCTTGCAATATGCCATGTCCTCTTTGTCTTTACCCTAATTGAAATAGGGTATGTGAAGAACATTAGGGTGAGTTTTTGGAAGAAGTATAGGCAACTAGTAAGAGACTAGACAATGACTAAGATAAAATCTCCAAGTCTTCCTTCACTTTATAATAAAAGGAATCATCCCTATATAAAATATTAGCATTCTAGTAACTAAAAGCAAGATATATTAAAGTATGTCTAATATGATCCTATTTCTGTAACAATATAAAAACTGTTATTTAGGGAGCTGCATTTGCATACAATACATTGATGATTTTGTTATAATATATAAGCACTGAAAGGTTAGGGATGAGGGATAATTTGAGTGAATGGAGAAGGAAAGTAAAAGAAAGGAAGGAAGAGGCAAGAAAAAAGAAAGTATTGGTTTGACATAGCAACTATTTATGTGAAATTATAATTTATGTAAGTATATACAAATATTTTAAAAATAAAATAGAATAAATTTGAAGATTAAAAACAATAAACCAGAGGTTATGCAAATAACCCAACAGTCATACATATTTAAAATATATCACGTAAAACAGGCCATCTGTACTGTCCTTCTGAATACTGTGGCTCTATTCTAATTAGATACTTTCTAATTTAAAACCTAGAAACTTCAGTTCTCTATAAAGAAGAATCTTGCTTATGTTCATGTAAGAGTATCAACAAAAGAGTTGGTTTGGATTGGACCAACTCTGCCAAGAATTAGTTGCACAATTCTGAGCAGCCCCTTTTGTCACTCTGGTCCTCACACAAACATTTGTAAAATGAAGAGATGGAGCTAGATTCTTAATATTATTTTCATGATTACTACTGCTGTATGCAAATTCTCCCTCTGTAGGAATCCAAGTTTACTTTTGCCCTTTTCTCAACTTTCAAGCAAAAAAAAAAAAAAAATCTGCTTTGTAAAATCCAAAATTACCACTTTCAGTTACCCCTAGAGGGAGGGCCACTTCTGACACCATAAGCCAGAAGACAGTGAAAAGATAAAATCCTTTCCAACCAGAGAAAGGTGGGAGTGGAGGGCGATTCTGAAGGTGAGTTTTCTGCAAGAATTAGAAGAAGAAAGGAAGGAAAGAAGGGAGGGAGGGAAGAGGTATATCTATGCATTTCCACCAAAAGAAGAGGCCTTTTCAACCAAGCAGGTATATGCCAGTTGAATGTAGCCTGCAGGAAAAGGGTACTGTTCAAGAGAAAGTAGCAGTCTTACATTCTTACCCAAGCCAAGATGTGGATAATAACCCTACCTGTTAGGGAGATGATGAAATGTGAGCCAAAGAAAATGAGTTCATGAACTTGGGATGTTAAAAAGAGTGAGCTCATTCAATATTTCAGAACTGCCTAAAGCTTCTTTTAGTCAAGTTTAATTTCCTTTGTCAAGCATAATTTGCAGATCTCATAGGACATCAACTGTGGGCGCATGCACTGTTCCCAGGACACTTTGTACTGTACTCTCCATCCACAGCTCAGCAGGGTGAAAATATGAAGTAATTTACCTAAAAGCTCAGATTCCTGTCTATAATATTGGAATTTTCAGGTCTGAGCAAGTCTACAGAAGATATCATCAGTCATTCTGATTAATGAAAAGCAATGCTCTTTCTGCACAAGCAATAAGCATCCAAAACTTCAGCATTTAGAGTCAGTGCTTTTGGAGATGTACAGTAGAATGTTGGAGACAGTTACTTCACCTTGCAGTGTGTTTATTTCCCAGTTTCCCAGTTTTCAGAATAAAACTCATTCATCTCAGATTCAAAGCAGAGATCACAGATATGAAATGATGCATCCAAGGTCCCATAGCTGGTTACTGTATTCAGAAAGACTGTTTTAGTTGTAAGTGACTACAAACCCAACCCAAACTGGACTAAACAAAATGGGTAGCTATTGGTTCAAGTAAGACTAGCTTCAGGCTTAACTTGATTTGCAGTATCAAAAAATTTTACCAGGACCAAATTCTTCTCTCCAGAGCTCTTGAATCTCCATCTTCTAGGTTGGCTCCATTCTCAGAGCAAGGTCTCTCCTTATAGTGCAAGATGTGATGCCCTTAGAACAAGACCTTATTCTCTTGGGTTGAAGTCCAGTAGGAAAGAGCATCTGCCTCTGCACCACAATTACCAGCAAAAATTTTATTGTATTTCAATACGTCTGTGAAAATAAAATGTCCTACATGAACCAAATGTCCTGCTTGCAGCGAGGACCAGTGTGTGACTGAACTATGTGCCTAGCTCTAAAGTAGGATGAACTATGTGCCTAGCTCTAAAGTAGGAGTAGGAACACCACAAGTAACATATGTACTGAGAACGGAGGAAGCATAGAGTCTCAAAGAGCAGAGGCTATTCCTAGAAGGAAGGAAAATGGAACGGGAAGGTCAACATTGGCAGAGCCTGAAATAGAACCAATTCTTCAGGATGCTGATGGCTGCCTCACACCGCTGCTTTTCATTCTGTGTGTGGCTGTGATATGAACAATTTATGGGAAGGTTAATAACATGGCAATTCCTAGGATTTAAATGAAAATTAATGTTTGGTGATAATCTGGGAAACAAATAACAGTTACGTCGTGCTAAAGTTGTATTATAAATGTCAAGCACATTTGTATCTTCATGACCTTGGATTTGGCAACGTATTCTTAGATGTGACACCAAAATCCTGAACAACCACCACAACAAAATAAAAAACTGACTTCATTACAATTAAAAGCTTTTGTGCAACAAAGGATACTATCAATAGAGTGAAAAGACAATCTATATAATGGGAGAAAATACTTACAAATTATATATCAGATAAGGGTTTAATATACAGAACATATAAAGAACTCCTGCCACTCAACAACAAAAAGGAAAATAACCCAATTAAAAAATAAATAAAGGAATTGAATAGATATGTCTCCAGAGAAGATAAATAAATGTCCAATAAGCACACAAAAATATATTCAACATCATTAATCATTAGGGAAATGCAAATCAAAACCATAAGATAGTACTTCATACCTACTACAATAGCTATAACTACAACAACAATAACCACCCAGAAAATAACAAGTGTTGGTGAGACATTGCTGGTGAGAAAGTAAAATAATGCAGCCACTAAAAAGCAATGTGGTGATCCCTCCAAAAGTTACACATACAAATTACTATATGACCTAGAAATCCTACTCCTAAATATATACCCCAAATAATTTAAAACAGGGCCTTGATCATATACTTGAACACCAGTGTTCATTGCAGCACTATTTACAATAGACAAAAGTTGAAAACAACTCATGTGTCTATCAACAAAACAAAAAACCAAAATGTGGCATATATATACAATGAAATATTATTCATTCATAAAAAGGAAGTTGTCATACCTACTACAACATGGATGAACCTTAAAAACATTAGGCTCTGTAAAATAAGCCAGATACACACAAAAAAACAAATATTGTATGATTCTACTTATATAAAATATCTACAATAGGCAAGTACATTAGAGGTTACCAGGGGCTGGAGGAAGGGAGGAATGGGTAATTATTGTTTAATAAGTACAGAGTTTCTGTTTGGGGTGATGGAAAAGTTTTAGAAATAGAAAATGATAATAATTGCACAATATGGTGAATATAACTAATGCCATTATGTTAAAGTCATTAAAATGGCAAATTTTATTTTATATACATTATATAACGAACCCATTTCTGAGATAATGGCATTAATCCATTTATGAGAACAAAACCCTCATAATCTAATCACTTCTTAAAGGTGCCACTTCTTAATACTATCACAATGGCAATCAAATTTCAACCTGGTTTTTGGAGGAGACATTGAAACCACAGCAGATACGAAAACAGCATCTAACATTTCTTTTTATTATTATTTCAAAATATTAAGGGAGTACAAGTGTTTTTGTTACATGAATGAATTGCATAATGGTAAAGTCAGGGCTTTTAGTATTCCCATCACAAAAGTAGTGTACATTGTACCCACAGGTAAGTTATTATCCCTCACCCTCCCCCTTTCTTAGTTTCCAATGTCCTTCACACCACTATATGACCGTGTGTACCCATCATTTAACTCCCATTTATTAGTGAGAACGTGCGGCATTTGTTTTCCCCTTCTGAGATACTACGCTTAGGATAATGTTCTCCAGTTCCATGCAAGTTGCTGCAAAAGACATTATTTCATACATTTCATGCATCTAACATTTCTGTTCTATTTTTTCTTTCTGCTTCATCTTATGCATCCAAAATTTCCCCACTGTGGTAGTAATCACTAATTGTCCAACAATATCCATTATTTTGAATTTTCACTGGGCAAATGGCAAGCTCACCAGAAACTATATTTTCTTCCTGCCTTGCAACTTTGTGGTCATATTACTAAGTTCTGACCATGAGATGTGAATAGAATATCCCATTGCTATATGCCACTTAGGGTCTAGTACTCAAATATAATGAACCCACAGTGTGTTTCCCTGTCCTTTTCCCCTCCCTGTTGGTTAGCAGATAGTGAAAAGTATCCACTTTAGTCTGAAAGAGAAGATGCTGTCCCAAAAGGATGGCCTACTTCAAACTGCAAACTGAAACGTGAGACAAGACAAACTTGTATCTTGTTAAAGTCACCATATTTTTTGGTCTCTTTGTTACAGTTTCTTGGCTTGTATCCTTAAACTTGGTCCCCATATGCCACTCTGTCTTTCCCTATTCCACTCTGCCTTCAGTTTTTGGCTCCTAATTTATAGCAACACAGATTGGCTTACTGAAGCTTCAGAAGATTGGTGCTTATCATTAGCCTATAGCTTTTTATTTTCTCATAATGCCAATGAGGATTGGTAGGCTTCTTTCTAGGTCACAATCATAGCTTAACAGTGCCTTTCAGTTCCAGATGGAAATTCAGTCTTTATCCTGCAGTATAGAATAGACTAAGGTTTACCCAAGAGGAAGTGACACTGGATTAATCAGTGTCACCTCATGCCAACCACATACCTTAACTGGGAAGCATAAGTTATATATATGCATACATATATACATGTGTGTGTATATATGTGTGTATGTGTGTGTGTGTGTGTGTGTATATATATATATATCTGCTATCACTTGCCCATGCTGCACACAGGGCAGACAATGGGCAAGTCAATCCTGGCTGGTCAATCCTGATACTCCTCCTGAGTCTGTTATCATTTTAGAATTCTTCTCAACCAGTGCTGCAAAGGGCAACTGTTAAACGATAGGAATTAGTGGACCATGTGAAACCTTTTTGCCATGTTTGGCTTAAAGGAGTATACAATGACCAGAATGAAGTAAGAACTAAGATCCATGCTTGAGCATAGAAAATCTTAAAAAGGCTCATAGGGACCTGAAACTAAAGGGCATTTTAAAACTCTGGCTGAATTCTAGGACTCTAACTGGCAATCTTCAGTCATAATTAACTCCTTCTGGCTCTCAATTGGGTATGAGAGCTGATGTGACTTCTTCCAGAAAGGAATGTGTCCTTGGTCCTTAAAATCTATTGCTTTTAAGAAGCAAGATACTTACACTGTTTTTGTTGTGGTAGGGAATAATAAAATAGGAGGGCAGCAACCGCAGGGGTCTCTGTAAAAGGAATGATGGTGAGGCTGGAAGCAAAATGAACAAACATAGATGGGGTTAAAAGAACCCATCAGAACAAAATATTGATGAAGGAGAAGGGAGATAGTTGAGTCTTTGCCCAAGCAAAGACTTGCAGGTCCTGCCTAGGCAGATTTCTTCCTCTGAATCTGCAGATACAGCCCCTCATAATTTTTAAAACAAATATATTACAGGTTCAAATACTGGGGCTATTAGAGGTTAAGTGACTCACAAAAGGTCATATAACTACTAAAGATGTGCTCCCGAAGGTAAAGCTTATGTCTGATTCATTGTCTCTTATCTCTGAGACTTGTACACTGCAAGCACTTGATATAAATTGTGGAATGAAGACTATTTCATGATACTTAACCATAATAAAAATCATTTACAGATCATAAAAAATTCAGGGCAAGCCATCTGCAATTTGGAATTTTCCATTTATGATAAAATATAAGTGCCCCTCATACCTAAAGATTGTCATTGGCATGTTTGGCAAAAATGCAATTGCCATTTGAGTTGGATGTTGAAACCAGCTGAGCCTAGGATTATTAACTTAAGGGAGAAATCCCTGTCTCTTCCTGTTGCAGAATCAAAGCATATATTCATCCAGTATATTCTGCATTGCATAGCTGTACATCTGGACATTCCCACTTTGCATTCATGTGTCTTGATAGTTTTTAACCTGGACATTTTTTCATGCATTTGTTGATTCATTCATTCATTCATTCAACAATCTCTGTGTGCCTAGCTGTACAAGAAACCGAAGTGATGTCAGTAACGACCAGACAAGGCATCCACCTTCAAAGACCTTCTGATCAGGCAGGAAAGGTGATACAAGATGTCAAATAGTTATGATGGCCTAAACAACTTCTTAGAATTCACATCTCCACCCATAAGGAGGGGCCACTTGATTTTTACTCCCCAACACAAATCTCTTTAGTACTGGAATTCTCAGCTTCAAATCTATCTTGGATCTGGTTCTACTGTGACTTTGTGTCCAATTCTTAATAAAAGCTTCAGCTTCAGATATAACTTTATTCTTCATCTCTCTCCATTACTCTCTAGAGACCAAAGACGACCCTAAAATCTATTCCTTCACTCATTTATTGTGTATATTTATTTAAAATATTACATTGAGCAAGGCCCTGTGACAGGTCTGGGGATGCTATAATGAACAAAAGCAACCACAGCCATTGCCCTTATGGAGCTACAGTCTACAGGGAGAGGCATACAACAGCCAAACATTCTCCCAAACAAACATAACATCCCCAGAGTGACAGGGCTATGACAGAATGGTGCATGGTACTGGGAAAATGGGAAAATCTATGATGAGGTGTGCAGGGAGTTGTGGGGAGGTAGACTCTGCAATCAGTAGTATCTAACAGTAATGGCTAAATCCACACATTCATATTACCAGCAAACATACTGATGTCAATTCTAATAGAAGTTAACCATTTATTGCTTCCTATGTGCTTGGTTTCCACTGCCTCTAAGAAACTCCACAACATACTGGTTGGCATTTACTGATTCTGATGATTTCCACGCAGCAAAAATATGCCCACATGCACTGAATATTGTATTTTCCCTGCCTGACTTTTCTCCCATACAAAATGTGGCCTAAATCATAGTAGTACCCCATGATAAACCAATAAAACTGATAAACCTGACCAGTTTCCAGCCCCAGATGTTTCAGCTGTGGCCTGTCTCAATTACATTCCAAATCTCAATTATAATACAAGCTTCCTGATTTTTTTTTCAAATGTATATAACTTATGGTTTGTTTCTTCAAGTCAAACATTCTGAGAGTATTCTTCTAGCTCATTAGCCTTAAAATTCAATCTTTTAAAAATCACAGCTTCATTTTTCGTTTTGGTTTGTTGATACTTACTATTCAAGTAGCATACTGTACAACAGAACCTAAAGTAAAATCTGGATAGATAGACAATCTCCTGCCAGACAAGGATGGGTTGGGGAGGCACAGACACCTGCTCCCAAACCCAGCTCCAGGGCCTGGATCTGATCTCTTGTTTCAGGAAAATCCCAGGACGGGACAGTATAGGAAAACTGCCCCCCAAACCAAGAGGATGCTGAGAGACCAAAGAATGACCCAGACAAATCCAGCTTACAGGTCAGATGAGTTTATCAAAGGTTACTTACATAGGGCTCTTACTCCTGGACAGAACAGGAGCTCCTGGGAGAGTAAAATCCACACCACCTGCCTGTCTGTGGAGCCCTAAATTTCTTTCTGGCAAGTGACGCAGAGCTGTCTCCACATCATCGTATGTTTACAAGTAAGATGACCAACTATGCAAAAGGAGCTATTTAAGAATACTCTTTGTGCTTTGTCTTTCTTTTTTTTTTTTTTTTCTTTTTATTGGGGGAAAACTACAAAGCATTTACAGTATAATGTTTACAGTCACAATTTATAGTGAGCTGATCTCCCAAAATATATTACCACTCAAGTTGACCTATCTTGTTACATTCAAAAATCTAC
>CAUYRT010081524.1:0-72300 GCA_963574885.1 Lepilemur ruficaudatus | reverse complement strand
ATACAGTTGGAGCACTATGTATGTACTCTATGGACTACTTTGACAGAGTAGATTTTTGAATGTAACAAGATAAGTCAACTTGAGTGGTAATATATTTTGGGAAATCAGCTCACTACAAATTGTGACTGTAAACATTATACTGTAAATGCTTTGTAGTTTTCCACCAATAAAAAAAAAAAAAAAAAGAGAAAGTGCATAAATTGGACTTAAGGAAAATTAAAAGTTTTTGTGCATCAAAGTACAATATTAAAATGCAAAGACAACCTACAGAATGGGAGAAGATATTTGCAAGTCAAATGTCTGATACGGGACTAGTATCCATCTATCTATCTATATAAAGTATACTTACCATTCAACACAAAAAATAAAATACCCAGTTAAAAAATGAGCAAAGGGTTTGAATCGACATTTCTCCAAAGAAGATGTACAAATGCCAACAAGCATGTGGAAAGATGCCCAACATCATTAGTCATTATGGAAATGCAAATTAAAGCCACAATGAAATACCCCTTCACACCCACTAGGATGACTATAATTAAAAAAATGTTGATGAGAATGTGGAGAAATTTAAATGCTAGTGAAAATTTAAAATGGTGTAGCCTCTGTGGAAAACAGTGGTTTGGTGGTTCTTCAAAAAGTTAAACTTAGAATTACTATGTGATCTAGCAATTCTGCTCCTAGGTATATACCACAAAGAATTGAAAAAAGGTATTCAAATACTTACACAAGAATGTTCATAATAGCCAAAAGGTGGAAACAACTCAAATGTCCATCAATGATGAATGGATAAACAAATTTTGGTAAATACATACAATGAAATATTATTCAGCCATAAAAAGGAATGAAATACTGATACATAATACAATTGGATGAACCTTGAAAACATTGTGCTAAATGGAAGAAACCAGACACAAAAGGTCACATATTATATTTTTCCATTCATAGGAAATGTGCAGCATAGGTAAATCCATGGAGGAAAGTAGATTTGTGATTCCCAGGCGTGGGGAGAGGGGAATAGGGAATAACTACCTAATGACTATGGTGCCACTGAGTAGTTAAAATGGTTAATTTTATGTTATGTGACTTGTACCACAATAAAAAAATTAGATATGGTTTAAATGTGAGTAGTTAGTTCCTAAGAGGAAGAAGATTTAGATCAACAGCATTAAATATTTTCCCACCCAAAACACATGGCGCGTATAACACCCACAGCCGATGACATCGGCACAGGAAACATACTCCCCAGAATTCCCAGGATTATGCACAATTTCCAGTGAGTTTCCTGAATAACCTCCCTCCCCATCAGCTTTGTTATGTTAACTCTGATTAATACAGGTTACGTGTGCCATACCTCACAGAGGCAAGAATTGGTGATGTAGGTGATGGTCTTAAAATGACTATCACTTTTGATGATTTGAAGGTTTGGGGACAGCAGTGTGGGGAGAAAATATTAGTGTGAAAAGTTATATAGAGAAGCTTAAAGAAGAAAACAAAATTTGTACCCTAAGCCCTCCACATAGATCACATCTGTTGACATGTAAAAATAAATACAAGGGATATATTGTATAGGATTACAAAATTCAAATGATGTAGAAAGATACAGACTGGAAAGTGAAGGCTTCTCTACTTAGTACAATCACTGTTAATATGTTCTTGTGACATTTTTTTTTAAAGAACTGTTTCATGGTTATGTGCTTGTGCTCACACAATTTTTTTAAACAAATAAAGGTGTTATTACAGATTTGCATGTGGCTCTTTTTTCCCTCTATATATCCTGGAGCTCTTTCCATACTTACCAGCACCTACAGATGTACTTTATTCATTTAAACGGCTGCATCCTCACGGTAATAACCAGTGTTCATTGAACGTTTGCCGTGTGCCGGCCCCGTTCTGAGAGCTGTAGGTGTGTTATCCTGCCTAATCTTCACAGCAGTCCTGCGAGGCAGCTTCCACCATTGCCCCATTTTGCAGATGAGGGAACAAAGCACAGAGACACCCAACGAGAGATATAAGTTCATTGCATCTGATCCCAGAGCCCAGGCTCTCATCAACACAAAATTCTGTCCCCCGACACAGTTAGCTTGTGGGAGAGCTGGGATTTATCGTAGTTTGTAGTTTACATACCTTCTACTTTTTGGTTGCTGTTTTCTGGTCTAGTTTTGTCAAAGTGGTCCCCAGTGTGTGTTCTCTTTGAGTTTCACACTGCAGGACTCTTGCGGCCTCTGCTGTATTGGAGTTCCCTTTATGTTGTCTTCCTCAAATTGGAAGAGGCAGGGAATAACTGAGAAGAATAAAACAATTGTGATTAAGGTTTGCAAGATTGTGCCCAAGAATGGCCGCCAGATCTTGATCTTTTAGTCCAGAAGGGAGGGTGCCTATAATTTTTATAGCTTGGACCACATACAAAAAAAAAAAAAAAAAGAAAAAAACAATCCCTGTAGACTGTTCTGTCTTGAAGGGGGCGCCAGTCCCATTGCTACATGAATGAGCATCACAGTGAGACTATGGTGAACAGCTCCCAGGGGAAAAGAGGGGGCAAGGACCCCAGCTAGTGGGCCCTTTTGTTCCTTCTTTCTTTTCTTCACACTAGGTCATTGCATCTCCCCGAACTGAGCTCCAGATAAAAATGTAGCTGTAACCCCACCTAACAAACAAGTTTCACGTGAACAGGCCAAGGAGTAGGGGTGAATCAACTTTGTGACTTTGTGGAGATGTAGCAGTGAGGCAGTCGTCTTCTGGGGCATCTGTGTTCTGGCTTTTGTGAAGCAGGAAAGAAATGGTCATCATGTTAATGCCAGACAGCCTTGTTGCTACTGGCTTGAGAGGGAGCATAAACAACTAGCTGGTTTGGATCTAGGATCAAGATGAAACGTAATAGAAAACCCAAGCTGCAGAGCTTTTTTCCTTGGTCAGCAGAATGCTGTCTGTGCATCCTGGCTGGCCCTGGTGTTCTTGGCCACTGGCGAAAGAGTTTGCCATTTAGATCCATTTAACAGAAAAGGATATTCATCTAGAAGGATCCCAGCCTGTGGTAAAAATGCAGGCTTGGCATGCACTGGGACTCTGGGAACTCATTCTGAAATATACTAATCCTTTTTTGGGAGCAGTACAGGCAGTGGCACATGATATAGGGGATTACTGTAAGATTTGCCAGCATGTTTTCACGTGCCACACTTTGGAAAGTCCCTTTTATGCCAGTTTGAGTAGGACACCAGATTTACGGGTAGGAAACCCAAGTTTGAAATTAGCTGCTAGGGCCATAGGGTCAGATCATGGTAGAGCAGAAGTTTGCACTATGAGTTCAGAGAAGGTCTGCAATATTTTTCTTGACCTCTGAATTTGTGCAAACCACAAAGTGAAGAAACATACTTCCTTTGGTTCATCTGACCAAATTATCATCTGTAAACTTTTTGGCCTGGTTGCCTCAATCTAACTGCAATCTTCCCGTCTGCTTGAGAGAGAACTGGGTGGGGGAAGGGTCGGTGTATCTTTGCTCCCCAGAGTCAAGACCTGAACAGACAAAAGGGTCCAAATTGAAACCAGAATGATTTTACTCCTGGAACAAGTCATCCTCTTTCCTAGCACATGTATTTTTCTTTTAAAACTAAAGTCAGTTGTAGTTTTGCAAAGCTGGAATGTAAAGTGAACATTCCCTGGCAGATTAGGGGGTGCACATAGCTTTCTGTGACTTACATTCCGAGTGTGGGTGTAGCAGTGCCTTTAAGCACTACACATGACCGTGGCCCGTGGTGCAGATTAGTTACACTGAGCATAGACGTGGTTGAGTGACACTCCCGATGCTTTGATGTGAGCAAGGCCCTGACATCAGACCATAGTGATCTTTCACAGGCTCTGCATGTCGACTTCTTTCTAAGTGGGAGAAACCATTATTTGGATGCATCACTCTCCAACCACACTGGTAGAGCAGCGCATTATTAAGTTCTGGTTTGGACATTGAAAAAATGCTTGTAGCAGAAACTTGAGCTAATGCATGTAAAAAAAATGGTGTGTTTAATGCTGTAATGGCAACGTGAAGGTGCTGAATGGGAAAGGGTGTGACCAGGGCTCATCTCTCAAATCCTTGGGATGTTTTCTCCTGAGGGCTCAAGCTTCAGATGGGGTAGCCTGCTGCCCAGCTGTGAACATTAGGGGGTCACAACATGCCCCAGGGTTCAATTAACAAAACAAAAGAGTGTCCCATGGGACCCAAAGGCAGCAATGCAGAGGGCCCAGAAAGACAGAGAATGACTAGAATTGCTTGTAGTCCTGGGAGTGCTGTCTTCCGGCTGCTTGGCTTGACTCCTCTCTGCACACCAGCTTCTTCCCACCTTGTGGTCTCCCCTGCAGGAGTCAAAGAAGGTGCTTCCAGCCTCCTCTTTACACAGGAGCTTGGTTTCTGTGTGCAAGGACACACTGAGTGTCCTTTCTCCACCGCGCTTGCGTTGATTTGTTACAGGTCTGTCTGTAACACCAGTGGGGCCTTTTGATGAACAGAACCGTGAAACTTGGAGGTCTGAGGGCAGCTGCAGCTTACGTCATTTCCAGCATGCAGTTGATTTCTGTGTTTAGTGGCACCGTATTGAAATCCTGATTGCTATAGCATCATTCTACAATTTCTATTTCTGTATATGTTGCACATGTGCTATGATTTCTTAGTACAGTAGTACACGTATGCAATTTATAAATGAATATATACATACTAGAGGATGTGTACAAACTTTTTTATGATTAGAGATGTGCAGAGAAAGCAGTTTGGAGACCCTCACTCTGTGGGATGCTTAGACAACATATAGAATGTTTACCCAAATCATGATAAGCACGTCCTACTCATTTTCTTTCCTGACCCTAAAATAAACTTCTTAAAGAGATTTATATCCATAGAGCTTGAGGTATCCACAAGTGGAATTTCATGGTTCCAACATTCACTGATATCCTCACATCACCATGAGAAAGAAAGGATTGTGCTGTGGGATTGTTATCACGCTGTCTATACTTATCTGCATAAAACCATTTTAATATAAAAATTAACCAAAGTTGCTCATTTATAAGAAATAAGCAGCTTTATTTGAGATACTGCTATGATTTGAATATTTGTCCCCTCCAAAACTCTTGTTGAGACTTAATTCCCAATATGTTGAGACTTTGAGTTGATTGGGTCACGAGGGCCCTGCCCTAATCCATTTGTGGATTGATGCTTTATCACAAGAGCAGCATTAGCGGCTTTGTAAGGGGAGAAGGAGACACCTGAGCTAGCACGTGCAGCCCCCGGCTGTGTGAAGCCTATGCCACCCTGGGACTTTGCAGACAGTCCCTGCCAGCAAGAAGGCCCTCACCAGATACAGCCCCTCGACCTTGAACTGCCCAGCCTCCATAACTAAGAAATAAATTTCTTTTCTTTATAAATTACCCAGTTTCAGGTATTCTGTTCCAAGCAACAGAAAATGGACTAAGCAAGTACCTTGGCTATGAACATTTTCCTCTCTAGCTTGGAAGGCCACTCCTGGACCAATGTGTTGAGATGCTTTTTATAAGGCTTTGTGGACTTCTTCAGGACTCAGGATGTGGACTGAAAGTCTTTTAGTGATGGGGAAAGAAAGTACTAGGAAATGGAGGCCTGGGAACTGGCCCTACCCCTACCTCTGGAAGTTGCGTGAATGTGAATTGTGCTGGGCCTCAAGATTATCTGTAAAATGGGAAGAGTGATAGCTCCCAGAGTCACTGTGACAATCAGATGCAGTAAGTAAGGACCGTGGTAGTGCTCTGTGAGCCAAAAAGCCTTTATTTAGCACGTAGGGTAGGATAAAAAAGGCCGTTGTTTTAGTTTCTCAAACTTCTGATGAAGGGTGTGTCCTACTGTCTCCTGCAGGAGGAATCTTTTACAAGCCAGAGAACTATGAGATGCAAGTAAATCGCCACTGGGCCTGAGCAGTATCACCCAAGATAGACGACTGTCCCTGCACAGGGTGTGTGGCTGCTGTCACTCTGTGTCATGAAGATGAATTGAAAGCAAAACTCCACCCCATTAAGGCCCTGGGGTCTAGCACTGTATCGTGGCTGTGCATTTTATGTGTTTATAGGATAAAGTCCGCCCTCCATATCTGTGGGTTCCACTTGTGGATTCAACAACCTTGTATCGAAAATATTCAGGAAAAAAAACTGTGTCTGAACTGTACATGTACAGAATTTTCTTGTCGTTATTCCCTAAACAATATAGTATAACAACTATTTATATAGCATTTACATTGTAATAGGTATTATAAGTAAGCTAGGGATGATGTGAAGTGTATGGGAAGATATGTGTAGGTTATATGCAAATACTACACTGTTTTATATCAGGGACTTGAGCATCCACAGATTTTGGTATTTGGGGGGGGTCCTGGAACCAATCCCCCTGAAACCAAGGGATGACTGCATATCCTGTAGAACCTCCAGTGGCTAACACAGTGCCTGGTGTGGCTTAGACAGGGAAGAATAAACGCACCATCAATACCCGTTTGTATCACTGGGACTTATCACAGGATTGCTTATTACATGAATAACACAGTGTTCATGAAGAGGCAGGGGAAGGTATAGTATGGAGGTGAACAGCTTGGTTTCTGGAGCACAGACCAGGTCAAAGTGCTTACCCCCTGAACCTGTTTTCCCGACTGTAAGGGATCATAGTAGCACATCTCCATAGAACTGGGTTGAAGATAAAAAGAGATGATGCAGGTTAACACAGAGTATAGCACAAAGTAAGCTTAACAGAGTGTTAACTGTCATCATCGTTTCTTACAGCATGGTTAGCGTTGTCAGTAGCTCATTGATAATCGCAATTCGGAACCTGGAAGCTCAGTAGCTCCGTTTTGCCTTGATGTCTGTGACCGCCTCCGCTTTGATTTTCCCGGAGTCACCAATTTGTGCTGCAGTTTCAACCCACCTGGCCACATGCACTTGCTTTTTAGGCCAGGTTCATTTCATTGCCCTTGGTCTTAACCTCCATCAGCAGGAGCTTCCTACTGTCTAGCCAGGTTCCAGATTAGTCTTCTGTGCTGGACAGGTTGGAGGCATTTTTTGTAAGCCAGGGCTGTTCCTTAGGATTAATGATGTGGTGTTAGCTCGATGCTATGATATCTGGTGCAGCAGTGAGGAGGTGATCTGCCCTCACTTGTTTTCCTCTTTGACCTTCAGCTCATCTTCGGCTGGGAAGCAGTGGAGGAGGACAGTGTCCAGGAAGCAGAGAGTGCATCTCCATGGCCTTGCCGCTCAGGGTCAGCAGTACACTGATGCAGGCCGTTAGCGGGAAGTTTGTCCACATTGGAGTCTGTTTCTGTCTTCATCCCCAGTCCTGGCAACTGCACCCCACTTTCTCTTCTTTGAACGAAGGAAAGAGACTAGCGTGCCCCATCTCTGACCTTAGCAGACGTGGATGACGGAGGAGGAAGAGGGGGCTTTTGCTGCCCTCTGCTCAGAGGCTGCCTGGTGGGGTGGATTCTTCTGGTAGCTGTGATTTAGGCTGCCTTGTGTTTCCTGGGAAAGTTTCTTAAACTAGAGTCATATTTTAGCATTTATCTCTAAAGAGCCTAGATTGAAGGTGAGGGCTGTAGTGATTTCCCTCAAGTCAGAAATTCACTGATGACTTTCATTTGCATTTTGTAAAGCCTCTTAAATATTTGCAGAAATAGTGGATGACTGGAAGAATTTTATTTTTTAAACTAAATTTTTAATTGACATATAATAATTGTACTTATTCATGGGGTACGCAGTGATGTTTCAATACATGTAGTGTATGGTGATCAGCATATCCACCATCTTGAACATCGATCATTTCTTTGTTGGGATGAATGTTGGGAACATTCAATATCTTCCTTACAGCTATGTGAAACTGTGTATTACTTATTGTTAAGCATAGTCATCCCACAGTACTGTAGACCACTAGAATGTATTCCTCCTATCTGTAGTTTTGTATCTTTTAACAAATCTCTCTCTATTCCCCTCTCTCCCTACCCTTCCCTAGCCTCTAATATCCTCTGTTCTACTTTTTACTTCGATGAGGTGAACTTTTTTTGACTTCCACATATGAGTGCCCTGGAGGAACTTTAAAACCGTGAGGTAGTCACACTAGCGTGATAGTTACGGGGAGGTGGTAGAGGAGGTAAGGGGTTTCTCAAACTCTACAGGCCCAACTTCCCCATCTCCGACATACCCCCTCTCTTGCTTCCAAGTTCCTGGCAGGAGGAGCTGGAAGATCAGAGAAACATCTCGAAACAGATGCACAGGCATGGGGGTGGGGGATGGGTTGGAGCTCTCAGGGGAGCTCTGAGAAGCCAGAGTGCCCAACAGTGAGGTAGGCCTGCCGTGGGGAGTTGGAGTGGATGCCTGCAGGCAGCCACTGCCCTGTGCAGCTGCCGCCTGGGCACCCTGTATTGGGAGGGAGGCCTGGCCACTGTTCAGAGAAGAGTTGGACACACTGAGAGGCATGGGGTAAGCTGGGCTCGGCTAGGGACCTCTTTGTGGGCTGAAGACCTTCAGTGAGCGACACCTGGTCTTTCCTTCCTGCAGATTCCTCTCGTGGCTGACTCTGACCCTGAACCCTGTGGAGAAGGGGCTACTGGTGCTCCCAGCTCTAGCCAAGTTGTCTCTAGGATAATCCAGGATAGTGCACACTGGGTCAGTGTAGCGGTGTCTATGTGTGCCGTGTGTGCGCATACACATGTGCATGCATGTGTGTGTCTGTATGCATGTGTGTGCATGCATACTTGTGTGCACATGTGCTTCAGATTCCCTTTGAAG
This sequence comes from Lepilemur ruficaudatus, assembly GCA_963574885.1. Taxonomy (NCBI): domain Eukaryota; kingdom Metazoa; phylum Chordata; class Mammalia; order Primates; family Lepilemuridae; genus Lepilemur; species Lepilemur ruficaudatus. Next base: position 63,528 of record CAUYRT010081524.1, on the reverse strand, counting down.
AATGGCAGGAACAGCAGGTGTGGGGAGCCAGGGCCTCTGGGTTGGGGCAGAGGGCAAGGGACCTCTTTGAGGCCCATTCATTCTAGTCAGAGTGGGGTCAGCAGGAGAGGGGAGAGGAGGGGAAGAAGGGGCCTGACATCTGTCAGCCCCATGCCCCTCCACCCAGGTGTTCCTGGGGAGATGTTGGCACCTCTGCCCCCAGGGAGCAAAGCCTCCAACTTTTGACTACCCTGAGCTGCTCGGACAGCCTTTCTTCTCCCTCCTCCCTCTTCCCCCTTCTTCCTTCCATGGTCTTCCTGACTCACCTGGCTAAGGCATCCTTTTGCCCTTCAGCTCTAATGCTCCTGCCTCTGGGAAGCCTCCCCTGGTCTCTTCAGGGTGGGTTATCGGTCCCTGTGTGTCCCTTCCAGCACTTACCAGCTCACTCATCTGGGTTGTGCACTGGGCCTGGAGTTCTGTGAGGGTAGAGACGTGAGGTCTTGCTGGGGCCTGCGAGCAAAAGCTGTGTTCTTCCCTTCCCAGTGCCAAGCAAGTGACGCGTGGGCTGCTACTTCTGAGTTCCAGGCTGTATGTCTGTACCTGTGTGTGTGCATGTGACCCCATGAGGATGGCACGAGGATGACCACTGCTGCCAGGGCCTCTGCTCCAAAAGTGCAGCACAGAGGGGACCTCAGGTCAGCCTAATGGACAAGCTCTGCAGAATTGCCCTGGTGCATGGGACAGGAAGTAGGGCAGTTGTAGCCTTTGAAAGTGAGCAGTATGTGGATTTGAGGTGGGTAAGTGGTAGTAGTTCTGTCCTTCCCAGGATTTGGACCCAGTGTTGCTTTGAGCTTAGACATTCAGAGATCAGGAAGGTGGTCCAAAACATGGAGCTTGGCTCTATAGAGTAGGAGGCACATAGGTGGCATTTATCTATTCAGCAGATCTTAAAACTATTAATATTTACATCATAGATTACATTGAGAATCTCATGAGGCACCTTCTCACCAGGTAAAAATCACCTATCCAAAGGTATTCATATGCTTTGGGGGGGATATTAGATGCCTGAGGTCTGTGATCTGTTTCTAACCCTCATCCCAGACATGCAGAGGCCAAAGAAGCATGTGCTTGCCTGAGGTTGAGACAGAAGAGAGGTGACAGGGAGATGTCATCTCTAGAGCTCTTTCTGTGCATAGTTGGCCTCTTACCTGAATGGAAAGTTTAGTTTTGCTTCTTTCTGGTGGTAGAAATAATGGCAGAGCCATCAAGTTCTAACAGCGGGAAGGTACCACGAGTGATCTTTGGGTGCTGAGTGATTTTTGGGTGCTGGGGCTTCGATATATTGATGTGTAAGTTACCAGGGTTGTATCTGCATCAGAGGCCTCTTAGAGAGGGGACAGCGTGGTGAGAAAGGGAGCACGAGACCGAGGTGGTCCCCGCGAGCACATCCTCAGGAGCACTAGGGTGGGTTAAGGGCCATTGTGTCCTTGCCTTGCATCTAAGACTTTGCTATTACACCTTTTCTCCAGTGCTTTAGGATCAATCTACTGAGCTGTCCTTTATGCAAAGGGTTAATATTAGGATCATCTAAAGCTGAGAGATGATGAAGCGAGCTCCAGGGATATATCCATGCTTCCTTTCTACTTCCGCATACACGGGTCCGGGCACTAAATATCTGGCCGTGGCCAACCTGCTGGGTGGAAGAACATTCCTGCTTCCACTAACATGTCTTGTCACGGTTCCCACGGTCCCCACTGAGGATGTGTGTGGGCGGGAAGGTGAGATGGGAGGAACTGAAAGAGCCGCATCCCAGTGTTGATTCCTTGTTGAGTCACAGTGTATGGGAATGATACCAAACGAAGGCGAGTTTTTCTAATGAGATGAAAGAGCACTTAATAAAACGACGACTCTCTTCACAGGGAGCTGTGTTAATGGCTACTCAAAGCACTTATGAAGTGTCTAGAATGAGATCTTAAAGGCAAGTTCTGAAACTTCCAATTCTGTTTTCTGATCTTGGATGCTGTGACATCTTCCCTAGAGATAAATTCTTAGACTGAATTATTGATTTACATGGTAGCTCTATCCTTGCTGACTTCGTTGGCTGATGTTAGGTTTGTCACTAGTGCTTAAATCACTCTGTGAATAGGTTTTTTCAGTTAAAGCAACGTAATCTCTTTTCTTTCTCATGGCCCAGGTGGTGGACTCCTGTAGGAATATTCAAAATCACTGCTCTTAGAGCCTCTTAAGTCCTATAAAATTTTTCATTCTTCAATCTCATACTGCAGATCTCCCCTAAACCTTAATTTCCTAATCTGCAAAATGGGGATAACCCTACTTCATTAGGGTTGTTGCAAGGATTAAACATGCAACATGCATGGACAGAGTCAGTATACATTTTATCCATTACATCTGCATTAATTAGCCATTGCTGGGTAACAAGTTGTCCCCAAAACTTAATAGCTTAATAAAACAATATGTACTTACTATCTCCTGGGTTTTGTGGGTCAGGAATCTGGGTATGGCTGAGTGGGCTGCAATCAGGTGTCAGCTGGGGCTGCAATCACCTCACAATGGAACTGGGACAGGGTCTGCTTCCAAAGTCCCTCTGTGGTTGTTGGCAGCATGCTCTTCCTGGTAGCCTGTTGTAGTTGTGCCCTGGGGCCTCTCTCAGTCCGTTGCCTTATGTCCCCTTGGCACACGCACAGCAGCTTGTTTCATCAGACAAGAAAGAGAGCGAGAGGGAGTGTGAGAAGGAGGGCAGAGTGACATCCATCACTTTTGCTGTATTTTGTTTCTTAGGAGCAAGTCAGTGGGTCCAGGCCACAAGGAAGTGAAAACCGGGGGTGGAGATCACTGGGAGCCAATTTAGAAGCTGCCTACTGCAATTATGATCATTATTTATCCCTTTTTGCTAGATCTACAACTCAGGAACATAAATATTGTTTTGTAAAAAATCACAGAAAATAATCATAAAATTCCAAAGTTCGGACGGAGCTCGGTGCCTTTGTAAGCCAGGTATTCCGCTTGCTCGGTGGATTTTCCCTCTGGGAGGTGGGAGCCTGGGTCTGTGTCACTTGTCAAATGATCCATCCTGCCCAGTGAAGAGCTTGAACACGTGTTGCTTGTGAAGAAAGATAAGTGGCAAAGGAACAGTTGGTTCCTTTGGCAGGAAGTGTGATTTAAGTAAAAAACTGGGTTAATTTTTTTTTAATATTTAAGGGCCACACTTTCTAAGACTCATTAGATAAACTGAAATTTCTGCTTAGCTGCACAGAGTTTGTACATTGGGACAAACTGCTCTCTGAAAATGCCGAGAAGCAGTGGGGCTATTCTAAGAAAAACAGAAGTGAAGCAGTTATGGAATTGCTCTTCTTCCCCATTTAAAAGTCGTCTTCCTTCTTCTTTTCCTCCTTTAACTGATCCAAAAAGGGCGAGTGGGCAAGAGAGGGTGGCAATGAGGTCTTCTTGAGTGCTAGGCTAGGAGAGAGATGGTGCCTCTGGCACTTTGCTTTTCTCACTCCTGATAGCGTCAGCCACTCTGGCTGTCCTAGAACTCAGTAGCAGAACCTTCCTTTGCCGTCAGCAAGGAGGAGACGCCATCCCGCCATTGAAGCCAGAGCACCTTGTGATGGAAGGGGAAGGATTGCTGAACTTCGCCATTGCCACATCTACCAGCTCTGGAATAATGAGAGGAAAGTAAATTTAACAATAGCAGAAAGGGACAGTATTTTTTAATGTTATAAATATTTTCTTACTAGGGACAGTTTCTTCAGGGTGGATTATGTCCCCAGAACCAAGACCATCTGTTCTTTTTAAACATTCATGTCAGCGTCTGAAAAGATCCAGAGAATGTCCCAGCCTCGACACATGCCCCTTGGGCAAGTTGCCCGGATTTCTTCCTTTAAGACGATGATGCTAAGGTCCAATCAGACACACCCAGAGAGAGGAGGAGACCAACCAGCTTTTATAGAAACCTTTCAACAGACAATAGAAACAGACCCACCGGACATCTAAATAATGGAATTATCAGGCATGGATGTCAAAATATGTTTAATATGTTCAAAAAAATAAAAATCAAGATTTAAAAATTTGGCAAAGAATTGAAAACTATCAAATGAATAAAATAAAAAATTTACAACTGAAAAATGTAATAATTTATATTAGAAAATCAATAGGTTTATCATCATATTTGATACATCTGTAGAAAGAACTGGGAGGTAGATCAAAAGAAAATCTCCAAACTCAGAGAAACTCACAGAGATGGAAAATAAAGAAAAGAAAACAAGATGTATATAAGGTGGAAAAGTTTAACATAGGCATGATTAGAGTTCCGTAAGGAGAGGAGAGATTTAATGGAGCACAAGTAATATTTGAAGAGGTAATAGCTGGTCCTCTTCCATATAAAGTGCTTAGCTTGGTGCCTGGAACTTTTTATGTGGTCGGTAAATGTCAGCTTTTCTCATCGTCAGTATGATTATTTTGCTCCTCCCTGCTCCTATGAAAGATTTATACTATTGGCAGTATTACTGGAGTCCAAATCCATTAGGCCATTTGTTCCTCAAAGGTTTTATAGTCCTGCAGTGTTCTGCTTGTTCTGGAGGCCTGGAGTCGGGGTGGGGTCACAGGGTTTTGAAATTCTGTTTGAAAGTAGAGTAAGCTTCCCAATGAAAACAATGTTTCTTATAAGTGGATGTGGGGTTACAATATAGACTGCTGTAGTTCAGTGGCAAGCTTGGGAAAGAATCTTTATTTACTGCATTAATTCAGTGGAAAAATGCATATTTGCAGTTCAGATGATTTAGCCAGCAAATGCCCATTTGGAGCAGAGCCATGAGCAATCTAGTCGATGTATGTGGATTGCCTGACAATCAGTTCAGTCACCATCACCCTAACCTCCTGCCTTTGATTGCTTTGTAAAGTTTAAGTCTCATTTGTAAGTGTCCCCACTGCAGGAATCAGGACCTAATCTTTTTATCCCTATCCCTGTGTACTGCTGACAGCATAGAATCAGTACCCGAGTTCCTGCATGCATGCCTTCTGGACAGAGAGAGATGTGGGGAACGCAAGGCCTAAGTCTTGGCTCTGCCTTTAGTAGTTACAGGACCATGGGCAAATCTTTATGTTCCTTACGTGGGAATTGTGGATGACGTCTCTCTCCTCCCCTTTAAAAATGGCTGTTGTGGGGACCAAGTGAGATGAGCGTGTGAACATGTGTGTGTCTTCCCCTTTGTACCATCTAATCATATCTTTCTTGTGGCTTTCATGTGCTTAATTTCTGCTTATTTCTTCATATTCTCTTTTTTTCTTTTTTTTGGAGAGAGGATCTTGCTATGTTGTCCAGGCTGGAGTACAGTGGTAATTCACAGGTGCAGTCATAGCGCAGTGCTGCCTTGAGCTCCTGGGCTCAAGTGCTCCTCCCACCTCAGCCTCCCAAGTAGCTGGAACTACAAGGTGCACGTCACCACACCTGGCTATTTTTCCATATTCTTTAGTAGGATTTTGTACGTCTCTCATGGCCAGTTTTTTACCTCAAACATGGCACCTTATTCTCTGGCCTTTTAGATTCTTTCATGTAGAGAACTGTGGATATTTCCAGGCAATGCTCATTAATATCCATGGGACATTAATCTAAATACTTAAGTTCACTTATACTAGTTATATGTCTAAAATTAGTTCTGTAAGGAGATTTTCCCTCATGAGATAGACAGAGAAAACTTACGTTTTTCAATGTGAGACAGCTAAGTTCCATTTTTGTCACATATATTGTTAGCTCCTCTTTGTAAATGGATTTTGAAACATTTGGTATAACATAATGCGTTTCAAACCAACCATAGATGAAAGAATGGCAGTATTGTTCCTAGGAATGCTCAGAGCTTTTTATTGATTGACATTTGTTGATATTTTATTAATAAGTCTGTGAGTTGGTTTCCTAACTACAGTAAGATGCTTAGAGTTGGGTTTTCTTACATTGCTAGCTTGATTTCTCCCCCCTATTTTTTTGTGGTCAGCAAAAGGGCGTGTTTAGTGGAATCTTAAGGCAGATTTTCCCGTGCCTGCCCTCCCCTTTGGGCTTGACTGAGGTTTCATTCTACGAATAAGCAGCCAGCTCGTTTTCCCTGGAACAGAGTGTGAAGACGGAGATTTGAGTGACATCTGCTCTCACCGTGCCCCAAAGGGCATCTAGTAGAATGCGTGGCAATAAAACCAGCGTATTATGGATTTGAGTTTAATAATGTTTTCTGCTTTTATGATGCTTTTTTTAGATGATAGTTACTGTGATTTATAAATATCAGACCCTTTTCAGTGCTAAAGTATCTCTCTGGTAAAAAGTGCCTGGGATGTATAAGGATTGGTTTATACCACCAAGGTATTGTTTAGGGCTCAGAGGCAAACAGGTCCAGTAAGTCCATAATTCTGATAAGCCCACGAATGGTGTCTGGTGCAAACTACTTCAGTTCTCTTTGATGGAAAGGGAGGCCTAGACGCAGAGTCAAAGTGATGGATGAATTGGAGGTCTCCAGGGAGCTCACTGGTAGATTTAGGAGTGCTGTGTAGTGTTTTTGACCTGGAGTCCTTAGTCCAGCCAACTGATAGCATACTTCAGTGTGGGGAGCTTAGACTCCTGTTGGGTATGTGTGATTGGGGTTTTCTGTTGGTTGCTTTGTAACAAACCCAGTGCAGGGGGCCCAGGGGTAGGGTGGAAGGTGAGCGTATTCTCTTCCCCTTAGTCAGAGCTTCAGAAAAGTGCTTGTGGGTTAATATGGAATTTGTGCTGCATTTCTGTGGGGCTTCTTTGGAATTTATAAGGCCAGACAAGCAGTGCTTCCTGGATTGAATTTCCTGAGCCCGTTTGTTTTCCATTCTGGAGAGACCCAGGTTTTGGGGCCGTGGAAAGGGCAGGCAGTGCCCTTGAGTATCGATGGCCTGGTTGCTGGCGCCCAGGGGCAGGGGCCGAGCCCTGCCTTTCTTTGGGAACACTTTCCCTCGTGACCTTACCTCTTTCTCTGCAAGCTCCATCTTCTCCCATGCCATGGCGGGCATGCTGGCACTGCCTCCAGTTACTGCGCACGCCCTTTGCCTGCAGTGGTCGGGCACAAGGCCATGTGCATGCCAGGCAGGGGTGGGGTGAGGTGAGTGGGGTGTGTGTGCATGCATGTGTCCATGCTGCTTTGACAGGACCTTGACCCCTCTTACTTGGATTTCTGCAGTGCTCTTGGCCTCCCTCACCTTTGGGGCAGAAGAATCTCAGCCATTAACCATTCATGGATCTGCCTGTTTCTCTCCTTATTTCATTTCTGTCTACTCACAGGTCTGGCTGCCCCGGACAGGCCTCCTAAATTTCCTAAGTGAGCTTCTTATCAATGTTTAAGATGCTTAAGACTTTTTAGAAGTATGTAAGACTTAAAGTCTCAACACTTAACTAAGTAATGACAGAATAAAACAAATAAATGGAAAAATCCTCCATATAAGGTTATCTCTGATCCTAAGACCAGAGGGAGACGCTGGAATGAATCAGGTGGTTCCAAATGGAACGTGTACTCAGGCTCATTTCCAGAGTGTGCCTTGTGGTCAAATCATATTCTCTCTCTGTAACATTTTGATAGGAATAAAATCAAAGTTTAAAAGACTACTGTATGTGCTGTAATTTATTTAACTTATATTTAATTTATTTAGGCATTTCTCATTTTTGTAAGTTATACTACAATGAACTTTTTTGTGCTCATTTTTTCCCTTCATTTAACTGTATTCTTAGGAATGGAATTCCTGAGTCTGTGGGTCTTGTTATAGTTTGTAATTTCCTTTCCGTGAGAGTTATGTTGATTTATAATGTTATCAACAACGTGTATTCCTTATTAGTTTCCTAAAGCACTTTACCAGCTGTAAGGTTTCTAAGAGGTCTGCAGAGCAGTGCTTAGGGAGTCGGGAGTGGGAGGAGTCCGGGGAGGGTGGTGGATGTCGTGATTGGTGCTATCTGCCTGAGAGCAGCGTTAGGTGGTGGTGATGTATTTGCCGGGAGTTACCATCCTCTATCTTGGGGCATAGGAAACCTGAAGGCCGTTGAAACAGTCTAAGGAATTAACTGGATGTCAGCGCTTGGTGTTCACAGATTAGTGGTGCCAGGGTTTTATGTGGCAGCAGCTGAAAGTCTGTAGTTTCTGATTTCATAATTATAGATTAACCTGTGATTAACAAATGTGACGATTCAGACAGCAGAGGTTGTCATCTTCGAGTGAGCGGTCCTCCGAGGATTGTGCTGGAGGAGGAACGTCCTATGAGGGGCTCATTTCCCAGTGGGCAGGCAGAGCCAGGCTTACGTCTCAGCACAGATCTGATGCCTGCTGTGCAAATGAGCCGCATGAAACTGCGATAAGCCCACAGGGAGGCTCTTACTGAACTTTATTCCTGGTTTGTGGCATTGGAATGTGTTTTATTCTCACACCCCCCATGCCAATCAGTAGTGTGGCTCCTTTCATTACTGCCAAAGCAGCAGCTGCTGTATCTTCAGAACACATGAGGGTCCTGAGTGATTTCAGCTATGCAAGGGGAAACTAGAAGGCAGTGATAAAAGTACTCCTTGTGTGTTCTAGAAATTAGACTTAAAAAAAAAAAAAAAGAAATTTACAGTTAGCAGAGAGGTTGATTTAACCTGGTAAGAGCCTTGAGACCTTTTGACTAGGACTCAAAAATTTTGGTTTTGCTTCTACCAACTAGCTGTGTGACCTTGAGGAAATCACACAGTTTCCTCTTGCAAAACCAGGGGATTGGACAAGAGGGCCTGCGGTGTTCCCAGAATCTTAAGAAATGGAGAGACACACATAGCCGGGTCTCCACGGGGGCGGCGGGTAATGAAGGTGGGCAGCTGTGACCTTCTACTCACTTCCTGTTAGTAGACGCTTTCTTCACCCACGAGGCCTTATTCTATTCTCTGCTTCCACGAGTGACAGTCACGGGGGCCACAGGCCAGTTGTTGGTGTGGGCCGCAGTCCCAGCGAGGTTCCGGTGGGCCGCGGCGGCTGCGGCGCGGAGCTGGGCTGGCTCAGCAACGCGCGGCCGGGGCTGCCCCTGGTGGCCGGCCGGGGAACGGCAGCGCCCGGGAGGTCCCAGACCCACCGGCCTTGAGCTGTCGCAAAGCCACGGGCCAGAGCATCCAGTGCAGTTCTTTGTAAGAATGTTTCCTTTCCTGAGGCGAACTAAAACTTTGCCCATTCTTTGGCATGTTATTCTCTCCTAGCAAATGCACAAGAGAGAGGAATGCTGAGTTGAATTGTTTTTTTAAAAAAGAAACACTGCGTGCATTTGCGTGCACTGGACTGCACAGTCAGTCCATGGGGAAGTCAGACTGGAGCAGGCTTGCAGTTCTAACGGTCCAGACAAGCTGGCGTTGAAGCTGGAGCCCTTTGTAGATGATGAGTAGAGTCGAATCACTGTCAGATGGCTTTTTAATTTTTGACCTTCAAGAGCATTTTGAGGGTTGGCCTTGCAGGATCAGTAGGGTTGCTTTGGGGACCTGGGGTCTGTTGTTTTGAGCAGAGCCCTTGGGTTGGGAGTAAACAGTTGGACTCCAAAGCTGTGCTTTGTTCCACCGTCTAGTCAGAGCCCTGTGCCCTGAGGGCCCTGTACCCTAGAGAAGGAAGGGCCCAGGGCTGGGAGGAACTCAGGCATTTCCGAGGAGCAGTTTCATGGCTCCGATGGAGAGTGAGGCCGGGTATGAGACGAAAGGATACCTGGGAAGGCAAAAAAAGGAACAAAGCTTGGGAGGTGAGAAGCTGTCTTCTGAGTTCGGGGTCCAGGGTTAGCTACAGAGGGCAGTCCTGCCCTGCCCTGCCCTGCCCTGCCTCTGTGTCCTGACACTTCCCCCTGCCAGGCGCCTGGCACTGTGCTGGGACTCCCGGAGGCCAGGGAGGGTGGCACGTTATCTCCCCATCAGTGGGTCTAACCTACTGTTTGCACGGGGAAGGGAGGGCTTGGTGAGCGCCTGTTGGATGAGGGAAGAATGAACGAATGAGTAAATGAGTGAATGGGAAAACCCTGAGAAAGAGAATTCTTAAGCTGTGATGGAAAAAATAAAAACGAGCATGATCAGTGTTGGGGACAGAGGTCCCTACCCTGTCTCGTGGCAGTTTGTCGTAGAAACAGTTGGCCTCATGGAGGCGTGCTGCCTGCCGAAAAGGGCATCTTCCTAATCTTCAAGGGCACGGGAGGATGTCACGGTCCCTCTGTTTCCAATTTCCTGGGGGTGTATGACCAAGATCTGCTCATCCACAGGAGGCCTTAAAAACAACTGAGATGAAAAGAACTGAGCTGTGGTTTGGGGGACTGCAGGGGAATATGAGCCAGAATCTGTACTGAAATAGCAGCGGCATTGATTGGGATATCATGAGCTGATGTTTTAATTCTGCCATCACCTCTTTGAACTCTGAGCATCGATTTGCACACTGCAGATAAACAGCAGCCTCGGCGCTGTGTTTTGTGAGGGCTCAGGATCGGCTCGCTCTCCCCGGGAGGTGACACTTCTAGAAGAGGATTTGCCAATGAGCATTCCACGCCAGTTCCTCTGCTGCCCCAGGTTTGCTGAAATTGTCTCCTGTTTGGGAGACAGCATTGAAAAGGGGTGAAAATGATTCAGACTGCTGGCTCGTATTTCAAATCTCATTTCATATTTTGGTATCTGAAGAAAAAAACACACCTCTGAATTTCAACATTTTGTCCTTGATCTTTTGGCTTTTAAAGTTATACCTTTAACATAAGAAGAGAACCGGATCAGTATTTTTTCCTTCCCGCAGTAAATATGTCTTGTTTCCTGTTTGTTTATAGATCTCAAAATGTCTCCATGATTCTTTCAATTGAGAATATATTGACAATGATGTCTCTTTGTTGACAAAGTCTTAGACCACTGTCTCTTCCTACCTTGCCACCTCCTGTAGAAGAGCAGCCGTGAGCAACTGAGGGCAGTGGCTTTGCTCTACCTTCTGGGCAATTTCTTGACTTTATCTTCTAACTCCTGGAAATTTTAATTTCCACATCATATTTTTAATTTCTAGGTATTTCTTAGCTGTTTATTTTTAAAAGATTAAAATGAAAATTGAAAGCTCTGTTTGCACTGTGGCTTGTCGACTGGCATACACGTGGCCTTTAGCAGGGGGACCCCAAATATCAGGAACCATAGGGCTTTTTTTCTCTACCTGGAGGGGAACCCTCATAGCTTCTGCCTGGGCTAATCCTGCGCTGGGTGACCGGCACCTGGCCCCTCCCATAGCTATGCCTCATGTCCCCAAGCCCAGCCCCTGTCTGATGCAGGTTTCCTGGGGTGTAAACCTCCCATCTCCTCCTGGGACTTGGGAGGCTGTCCTTGGTTATATGGCCTAGGGCTCCCAGGGTATGTTTTTGTGCAGCCTTTCAACTGATGCAGGTTTTGGCCTCGTCCTCTAGTTCTTGCTATCCTTTGGGGTTCTACAGCATGAATTGACTTCTGCTTGGCTCCCCGCCCTGCCGGCACTTTGGTTTCAGTCTTCATTCTCAGGGACCATTTATCCTCCTGAATTTTACTGATATCCCTTCTCTGGTGTTGTCTCTTCTCCTGTCTCCTTGACCTTGTAAATTTGTGTCTTTTATCTTAAACCATTTTACAGGGATTTTTGGAAGGAAGTGGGTATAAATGCATGTGTTCAATTTCCAATGTGTAACTGGACCCTTATAGTAATCAGCTTTAAAGAATTATTTAACAGAGAAAGAAAAGATCTGGGACACAATCTTTATATAATTAAGCAAAATTTGGAGGTTATTATCCAACCATCAGATTCTAAGGAGAAAACATTAGAAATGTAGAAATCAGAATTTGTAGGTCTTATTACGGTGACACCTAGAGAAATAGATCATGTGTGTTTTGAGTGCTAAGGTTAATAACATTAATTCTCTTTCTACCAAAATAACGTGGTGTGTTAACATACTTCTCTAGTCCCATCAACCAGAAATTCCTACTGCTGTCGTCTGGTTATATGTCTCTGTCAGGTCAGAGCTGGCACTCTGGATCTTCATGGATATATCCTCATTCTTTTCTAGGACACCGGGGTTGGGAAATCAAGCATTGTGTGTCGATTCGTCCAGGATCACTTTGACCACAACATCAGCCCTACCATAGGGTAAGTTCCTGTGTGTTGTTCTTCTTCACGCTGCTTCCCTTCAGAGCACGCAAAGAGGTCACTTTGTGCCTGAGCCTCAGGCAGGGCCACAGTTCTCATCCCAGCCAGTGAGAATCAATCCCTACTGTCGACTTGTACAGAAATTCAGGGACCTTCGAGTGTATGTCCAGGCTTATGGTCTTAGTCAATTTTCCTCATGCCGCTGCCCAAGGCCATTTCCTTGACCTTGGAGAGCATTATTCTGCAAATCAGGTTGGCTTTATTTCCAGACAGAAGATGATACACAGGGCAAATCTCTGATGCTCTTGCTTTAAGTTGCCTGCTGGTAAACCCTAGAAACGCTGTCCTCCCGTACATCAGAGCAGTCTGGACAGTCCATAGAGCAGATTGATTTTCCTTTTCTAGATTAATCTAATGTCAGCATTCCCACTGCTATGCATGGGGAGGGGTGGAGGTGGACTGTTCAACTCCAAGCTCCCGACCTGGGAATGCACAAGCGTTTTCCTACCCACCTCCTCTTTCCTCTGGACTCTGGCCAGATGTGCTTTTTGCTGTGCTGTTTTGCAGGTGCTTGCTTTTATACTCTAAGAACTTGGCCTCACTTGTTTTTCACCCTGAAGATACCATGCTCTACCCTAGAGCATGGTTTGTTTTCTTCAGAAGGGAAACAATGTGTCTGTATATTTTGGGAAAGCTCTCCTGTTGTTCAGGATGGGGGACATGGTCTATATCAGAAGTGGAGAAAATTCATGGTGGGGAATAAGTAGATGCTCAACAGTACTTGTTTGATAGGCCAGTGGTTGGAGCTGTGTAGGCAGAGAAAATCTACCTCATGTTGTAGTTAAGAAATGGCTTCAAGAAACATGATAGCAATAAAAAAATGTTTCAAGAATTATAAAAGGTCTGAGGTTTTACCCTATTTGCAGCCTGCAACTTGTTAACAAGTTAACAGTCATAACTTGATAGCCTGCCTCAGTTTCATGGATGCTGGCAGAAGATGTGAGACTCCTGGGTTAAGACTGAGGCAGTAGCAGTAGCCAGAGTATTAGCATTTTATATTGGTTCCTTGAGTCCAAATTTCCCATATGGTGACATGAAGAGTCAGATGGCAGCTCACATGCAGTCGGTTTCATTATAGGAGTGGAGCCCTGAGCTGAGGGAACCCAGATTTACTGGGCAGTAAGCATGGTCTGTTCTTGGCTTCAGAGGGGGGAGACTGTCTCTCTCTTTCAAGGCTGCTTGCTGTGCAGTTGAGCATCCCTAATCCAAAAATCTGAAATCTGAAATGCTCCAAAATCTGAAACTTTTTGAGTGCTGACATGATGCTCAAAGGTTGTACTCAAAGGAAATGTTCATCGGAGCATTTTGGATCTTGGAATTTTGGATTTGGGGTGCTCAACTGAGTAACTATAATGCAAATATGCCAAAATCTGAAACAATTCCAAAATATAAGAGACGTTTAGCACTAGACATTTACTTTACCTAGTAAATACATTTTGGTGGTTTTGGGTTTTGAGAAAATTGCATATTATAGTTGACCCTTGAACAACGTGTGGGTTAGGGGCACCAACCCCTGCACAGTTGAAAAACCTTGTATAACTTTTGATTGCTCCAAAACTTAACTACTAATATCCTATTTTGACTGGAAGCCTTACCCAGAACATAAACAATCGATCACCACATATTTTGTGTATTACATGTATTATATGCTGTATTCCTACAATAAAGCCATAGAAAAGAAAATGTTACTAAGAGGATCATCATAAAGGTCTTCACCCTCACAGTCTTCACACTGAGCAGGCTGAGGACGAGGAGGGAAAGGAGGGGTTGGTCTTGCTGTCTCACGGGTGGCAGAGGTGGAAGAAAATCCGTGTGGACTCACACAGTTCAAACCCGTGTTGTTCAAGGGTCAACTGTATATGGAAACTCTCTGTACTGTCTGCTGGTTTTTCTGTAATCCTAAAACTGCTCTGAAAAAGAAAATCAATTCATTGAAAAATGGTAGTACTCATTATGAAAAAATTCAGACCATATAGAAATATATAAAATAAAAAGTGAAGTCAGAGAATTTTATTAGCTCGCCAGTCCCATGTTCTCCAATTTCTGTAACCAATATTTAAAGTCCAAAGTGCATGTTTAGCATATTTCTTGCATTTTCTATGGATATACAGGTTTACAAATAGAAAATTTATAAAATGGAAACTATCACACTATACCTAGCATGCTATAGCATCATTCCCAGTCTGTGTGGGTCTTCCTTACTCTTTCTCATGGCTGGCTGTGCATTTCCTTGACAGAGCCAAGATTAAAGTTTAATTATAAAAGTTTATGTGCACTCTAAAAAAACATCCCCCAAACACAGAATTTATAAAAATAGGAATCATAGTGTATATACAGTTTTATACCTTGTGTTTTCTACTTAATATATTTTGAACATTTTCTCATGTCACACAATATTCAAAAACATGATGAAAATATTTTTTCTGATTATAAAAGTATTACATATTCATCACAAACCATTGAAAATGAAGAAAACCTTGACGAGAAGTAAAAAAATTACCTCTAATCTATCTCTCAGAGGTAACTGTAATACTAAACATTTGGTATATTTTCTTCAGTCTCCTTCTTATATACATGTGTGTACGTGTGTGTGTGTGTGTGTGTTTTATTCAGCATTACATTGTGAATTTCATGCCAGTAAATAGTCTTTAAAAGCAATGATTTTTAATGGCTGCATTTTCTGTTTAAGGCATTTAGGTTGTTTAAAAACTTCTTTACTTATAAATGATATTATGATGTACGTCCTTGGGCATAGATACTTGCGTGTATCTTTGATTACTAGTTTAGGTTAAATTGTTAGTAATGGAATAATTTAGTCACAGAATAAGAACACGTTTAAGGCTCCTGATGGATATTGCCAAGTTGTTTTTCAGAAACGTTGTCCAGGTTTAGCTATTATTGTTAAAAATTTTGTATGTATGATTTAGAATTCTGTTCCTTTCCTGTAAACTTCACACGTAAGCATTTTCTCATCCCTTAAAGTTTCTTCAGAAACAATTTTCAGTGACCGTGGCCTGGGGCTGTGCAGCTCTGCTCTGCTTCCTGTCTCGCTTTTCCTCTGGAGTCGACAAGCTTCGCTCCACTGTCCTTATGAATTGTCTTTTCCTGATATCGTCTAATTTCCCAATTTTAGAATTGCTCAAAATTTCTCCTCTGGAATTTTGAGAAAATGTTTTCAAACCCCAGTTTCAGAAAAATAAAGCCAGTAGGGACAGTTTCTAAGTGACATGTACAGATTTCTTGGAAGACGGTATAAATGGAATGGTTAAAAAAAGCTTGAGTGCTTTTCCCAAAGCTGGTAGCTTCAGTGGGCTGAGAAGCTGGCTTATCGATTTCTTTTGTTTAGCCATCACAGTGCTTTAAAGATTTAAGCCAATATTGAAGAATCAGGAGAGTTTTATGTAATAAACTTGCATTTCCAGCTTTCCTCGAAAAGCTCTGTGGATTTGGAGCCCCGGGTGCGCATGCCCACGTGGCAGTAGCCTGCTAGTGCTGAGCCGAGGCTGCTCCATGTGGGCGGGTTCCCTCCAATTCCTGTCGTTGCCACTAGTTATCGTTACTGTTATTCCATCAGTGTTACTTTCTCACCTAGCCTGCCTCCTGCATTTGTAAGTCCTGCCTGGTCATTCCAGTTCATGACCCTGGCCCAAGTGCCTTTTCACAGAAACCCCAGAGGCCTCCCCAGGGTCAGAGCCGTTTAGGTGACTTGTCAGGTGCACACAGCCCTGAGCAGCAAAGTTATGACTCAAACCAAGTGAGTCCACTCTCAAAGCCCACCCTTGTTCTTCCCGCTGGAATCACACTACCATTGGGAGAAGGCTGTAGGCTATAAAGTGCTGTGCTGTTCTTTCAGCATTAAAAGAGTTAATTCTTGTGGCCTCTGTGACTCACACTGAAAAATCTTGGCTCTGCTATTCAAGCAGATTGTGTTGACATCTTGAATGTGTGTGTGTGTTTGTGTGTGTGTGTGTCTCCCTATTTCAACTTTTGCAAGGAAATCGTGTTGCTTCTCTGCCAGATTGTGGCTTCCACAGATAATGGAGTCAGTTCGGCACTGCCGGTGTGCCCCTCCTGCACTCCGGAAGGTGACCTGTACAGAAGAAAGATGGCCAAGGTTCTTAAGAGCAAAGCCTAGCAAAAAAGGATGTAAAAAACCCAAGTAAACCCCATCAGCCAGAAAAGCAATGATTGTCATAGTCCTCATTTGAAATATTGATAGTTCTTCCCCTAGTGGCAAGAAATCAGGGACACAGAGGAGGGTGTGTGTCTGTGCGTCACTGCTGTTACTAAAGCTACTCCTCACAGCTCGCTGCGTATCATGGGGGATTGCACAGGTACCCATTTCCTTGGCCTCACAGCCACCTTCTGTATGATGCAGAGTAGGTATTGGCCCTACTGCACAGGTGAGGGAACCAAGAGCTTTCTGAGTGCTCATTTAATTCTGATGGGCAGTGAGGGCCTCTGGATTCCATTCCTGATTGTGACCCTAGACTCCTCCTTGACCAGGAACAGGGAGTCTTTTAGGACTCGGGAGTTTTTTCCCCTTTTATCTGTACTGTGAAGGAGTTGGACTGGATATTCGATATTTTTTGCAGCTCTATGATTCCAAGATTTTTAAGGCATAAACTTTGTTTTCTAAGCTTGAGGAAAACTTTTTAAAGGCAGAGTTGATGTTATTTATCCAAGTGCCTAAAATATATTGAAGAATGAATGAAAATCTGGGTAGCACCAAAGTAAAAACAAAATGAACACACAAAAACAAAATATTGATATAGTTGTCTACATAAAATTTCCAAAGTGCTTTTATGAAAAAAAAAAAATCTATGAACAAAGTTAAAGAGCAAATGTTAGATTGGGAAACTGTTATTTAAAATGTATTATTACAATAGTTTAGCATAAAGTACTCAAAAAATGAAAAAGAAAAGGATGAACACAACACCACAATTGACAAGGGGCATGAGCTAGAAATTTGCAAAAGAAAATTACAAGTGACTAATAAACCTTAAAATGTTTAAGCTTCTAACAAGCATAATAAAAACGGTCATGAGATATCATTTTCTACCTCTATCATATTGGAAAAGATTTCAGAAATTAATAATGGTTGGGGAAGAGGCCATCTTATATGCTGCCATGGGCATGTTGGTACAACCTAAGTTTGGCAGATATAGCCAAGGTGGAGCATATCTATTTTTAAAAATTAAGTCTAAGGAAATAGTTGTACAAGAACACAAAAATGTAAGTACAAGGATATTCACTGAATCATTGTCATAATAGTGAAAAATAGGTAACCAAAATATCCGTCAATGGGGTAGTGAATAAGTCCATAACGTGGTATATAATATTCAGTCATTTTAGATAATAATATATGTATTCATAGAAATGGAAAGATGTCCATGATATATAATGTGGAGGAAAAACAAAATTTGTGTAATGTATGATCAATTTTGGGGGTAAAAGTTGTGTAAGAATAGTTTTCTGCAGACCTGGAAGCAGATCTCATGGAGAAGTCACCCTGCAGTGTGATTGACTTAAAGACACCTGTTACTTGAGGAAGAAGCCTGGAGAAGAGGAGGAAGAGGAAAGAGGGGAGGAGTCAGGAATGGCTCTTACTCAGGGATGCTTAACTTTCAGGAATGTGGCCATAGCACCCTCTCAGGACAAGTGGGCATGCCTGGACCCTGCTCAGACCACTTTATACAGGGATGTGATGTTGGAGAAGTATGGGAACCTGGTCTGCCTGGCAGGAAACTCGGTCCTGACCTGAATGTTATCTTCATGTTGGCCCAAGGGAAAGAGCCCTAGACTGTGGAGAACCAATGAAAGTAGCAAAAACACCAAAAGGGTTGGAATGTATCAGAGATGAGATCACAGTGCTGGTGCTGCAGCTCAAACAGAAATAAATGCAAAGCCTTCATCGTGATGGACAACTCTGTCATGTGGCTTCTGGAACGCTCTGCTTCCTTCCCTGTGAAGGATATCTTTCCTAAATGTGTGATCAAGGAATTACTCCCGAAAGGGAAAAGTAACACGTGGTAAGTATTCCACACAGCATCACTGGAAAGACACGAAAGCAATGACGTTGAAAACTTTTGCTTCACGGAAATCCGGAAAAGTAGCCATGACTTTGAGTGTCAGTGGAGAGATGATGAAAGACGTTACAAGGGTGCCTGTGAACAGAAAAAAAAATCTTACTGGTAGAAGGACCAACATGAGAGGTAACATGAGAGGATGCAGGTAACATGCCTATTAAAAATCAGCTTTGATTAAGCTTTGTGTCCCATCTGCCTGAACTGCATCTATTTCAAGCTGGATAGAAAATTTATGGATGTAAGCACTTTGAGAAATCTATCAGTGATGGTTCCTTAGTTTCACCACCTCAGAGAATTACTTCTAGGCTCAAAATCCATATTTCTAATAAATATGGGACTGTTTTCATTTATTCTTCATTACACAGGAACAGAATGAACACCAAGGAAAAACCTTAGAAATGTAATGAATGTGGCAAAGCCTTTAATCATGGCTCACACTGCACTATACATCAGATAATCCATTCTAGAGAGAAACAATTAAATGTGATTTATGTGGCAAGGTCATTAGTCAAAAAATCAAACCTTGCACTTCATCGGAAAGGTCTTACTAGAGAGAAACCTTACAATTATAACGAGCGTGGGAAAGTCTTCAGTCATGATTCACTCCTTGCACAACGTGAGAGAATTCATCCTTGAGAGAATCCTTATAAACACAATATGTATAGCAAACCCTTCATCATGAGTTCAAGCATTAATTGACACCAGAGAGTCCATACTGCAGAGAAATCGTACAACTGTAATGTATGTGGCAGAGGCTTTGTCCAGGTTTCATAACCCGCTAGACATCAAAATATACATTTTTGATGGAACTGCACAAACGTAGTGTGCATGCTGAGACTGTTACCCAAGGATCAAAACTGTAGACCATCAGAGGATTCAAACAAGGAATAACTCTATCTTTAGTTCTCCAAGATCAGTTTTTGATATTTCATACTACAGAACAACTATAAGTCAAAGTATTAAACTCATGACATGATATATATCGAAGATACCAGGATGTTTGGAAATAACCAGTTATCTTTGGGTTATAAAATATTTTATTCAATTATTTGACGTTTCGTGAAAAGGCTGCTTTACTATTCATGACTTTCAAACTGAACTTTGAAATACAAGGGACTAATATCCAGAATATACAAGGAACTCAAACTGAATAGCAAAAAAATAAATGATCTGATTAAAAAATGAGCAAAGGATCTGAATAGACACTTCTCAAAAGAAGACATAAAAATGGCCAAGAAGGATATGAAAAGTGCTCACCATCACTAATCATCAGGGAAGTGCAAATCAAAACCACAAGGATATATCTCACCCCAGTTAGAATGACCATCATCAAAAAGACAAAAAATAAATGCTGTCAAGGATGTGTAGAAAAGGGAACTCTCATACACTGTTGGTAAATTAAACACTGTGTAAATTAGTACAGCCATTATGGAAAACAGCATGGAGGTGTCTAAAAAAACCCAAAAGTTAGAATAGCCATACAATCCATCAGTTTCACTACTGGATATTTATCTAAAGGAGAAGAAATCAGTATATCACGGTAATACTGGCAGCCCTGTGTTTATTGCAGCTCTATTCATAATAGCCAAAACATGGAATCAACCCAAGTGTCCACCAGTGGATAAAGAATACACACTGGAATACTATTCAACCATAAAAAGAAAGAAATCTTGCCATTAGTGGCAACATAGACAAGCCTGGAGGACATTATGTTAAGTGAAATAGGCCCAGCACAGAAAGATAAATACTGCATGTTTTCACTCTTACGTGGAAGCTAAAAATATTGATCTCACAGAGTAGAGAGTAGAACGCTAATTACTAGAGTCTGGAAAGGGTAGGAGAAAGAGGGATAGGGAGATGATTGTTAACTGATACAAATTATAACTAGATAGGAGAAATAAGCTCTACTGTTCTATAGCACACTAGGGTGACTATAGTTAACAATTTATTATGTATTGTATATTTTCAAGTATCTAGAAGAGAACATTGTGAATGTTCCAAACACAAAGAGATAAGTGTCTGAGGTTATAAATTGGCTAATTGCTCTGATTTGATCATTACACAATTGCAAACATGTATGGGAATATTACTCTGTATCCCGTAAATACGTGCAATTACTGTGTATCAATTAAAAATAAAAGGGAAAAAAAGAACTGAATAAATGAACCCATAAAAAAAAGTGGCATAAAAATAATTGGGAGGGCATTTGCCAACTTATTAGCAGAGACTGTGGCTAGGTAGTGGATTTTTATTTCCTTCATTTTCATTTTTTGAATTTCTTTGTGAAGTAGGTATTGCTTTTATAATGGGAAAAGTAATAAAGATATTAACCTTTTTGGAATGTATTTGTTCTTATCAGTAGTCTAAGATGTATATTTTAAGCATTTTTAAAGAAATAAGGGAGTAGATGTGGTTTTGATAATACTGGATCACATCATTTAGAAGAATGCTCAGAATTTCCATTTAGGGCAATTGTAGGTTGATAGTTAGAACCCTCTATTAGCGTTTGGTTTGTTGTGGGGGTAGTGTGGGAATTGCAGGGACATACCCTTTTGTCCTTGGGACTTCTGTAATTGGCCTCTTATTGGGAGAATTAGAGGCGGAGGGAACATTACTGTGAAGAGTGCTGTGGGCAGCTGGGTCCTGAGCTGCGTGGGTGGGCCAGGCGGGGCCATAAGCAAGTAAGGGAAAGACATCCTGACTCCTCACCCCTAGAAACTCCAGTGTGCATCTCCTAAGAATAAGTACATAATGAGGATACTGTTATCATACCTAGAAAATTAATTCGATTCAGTAATAATATCTCACATATAGTCTAAATTTACATTTCTGCAATTGTCCTAAAATCTCTTTGAAAGCTGTTTTCCCCCAATCCAGGATCCAGCCAAGGCTCATATGTTGCATTTGGTTGTTTTATCTCTTTCCTCTCAATCTAGATTCTAGAAAAATCTTCCTGCCTTTTGTTTGCTTTTCATGACATTGACTTATATGAAGCATTCAGGCCAGCTTGTCTTGTAAAATGTGCAACATTCGACATTTGCCCGATTGTTTCCTTAAACTCAGATTAAACATTTTTGGCCAGAATGCTACATAGGTGATATATCTACTTCTTATTCCTTGACTTCAGGAGGCTTGTCATGTCAGATTGTCCCACTATTGGGCATGCTTGCTATTTTTTAATGGATGAAAACTTTATCTCACAGAAGAAAAGTCAAGACTATTAAACATTCCTTGTATTTTTGTACCTTTCATGAGCACAGAGAAAATGCTTATTAAGAGTAAATATGCAAAAAAGCAAATGTTTCCTGAGCTACAGAGACTTTAAAATCTTCTTTGTTATAGAGAAAACATAAGTATTTGTTAAATAACCAATCTTTATCCTTGCATTTATGCCGTCAGGTTGGGGCTTAGATATAGTATTGTATTAGTTGCTGCTAGTGCTAGGTTTATGCCAGTGCAGGTAAATATGCAAGGCAACTTGCCTTTTGTGCCCTTGCAAGGCCAAAACCGTAACATGCCAAAATACCAGCTGGCCTTTTCACTTTTAATTGTTATAGTAAGTTTTTTAAATCCAAGCTTATATTCTTTGCTGGGATCTGGGAAGTGTTATCCTAGAACAATTGAAGCTAACTGGTTTGGAAAACAGAGTCTTCTAAATGCCTTCTTTGTTTTGTTTCTAAACTCCTGGTTTGACTAAGAAAATGCAGGATATTTTCTTTTGTGGTTTTCTCTTAGTGGTTCCCTAGGACAAGAGCTTTTGGAGTCCTGCTGAGGATGACATTAACTTGTTTGATTCATGCGTGTTTGTGAAGAAACCATGCAGTAATGTGGGGATGCTGACTCTCTTTTCCAGGGCATCTTTTATGACCAAAACTGTGCCTTGTGGGAATGAACTTCACAAGTTCCTCATCTGGGACACTGCTGGTCAGGAACGGGTGAGTATACGCTGTCGTTGGCTTTCTAGTGAAAATACAGAGATCGGTTTCTGAAGGTTTCTTTGTATTAGGCAGGACTCTAGTGGTTGTAAGTGACAGAAATCTAGCTTGAAATGATTTAAGCAAAGAGGAAACGTCCTCTTCAGGTACATGCAGAGTCTAAAGGGGCACCTATGGTGAGGCAGGGCTGAGTTCCAGTCCCCTGGTGTGTTGTCTGAGGTGCCGTCTCTCTCTGTTTCTGTTTCTTTCTGTGTAGTGCAATTGTGGTTGCACTCTGGATTGGCTTCTTTTTTAGGCAGACTCACCCTCCCTCCTTTCCCCAGGGGTGGCAGGGTCCCTCCATTAGCAACTCCACACCTACGTTCGACCTCCTTACCCACCCTACAAGGGGGATAACGCACCTCTCCTTCCAGGGGGAGCATGCGTGTTAGCACCTGTGCGTTCTCACTGGCCAGCCTTGGGTCACGCTTGCACTCATGAACCAAAGGCAGCAGTGTTCAGGGCACTGTGGTGCCCCCGCTGTAGGGCCCGATAATACAGGGAGCCCTAGAGGTAGGGCCTGTATCCCCCGGCATCTGAACCACATTGGCTGGGAAGTCAGGTAGGCCTGGTTCCCTGAGGAAATTCTGGGATCTCTTACTGGAAAGTGGGCTAATGGATGCTGGGACCAGAATCAGCAGATGACTTCTCTCTTATTTTTAATTCTATTTGTGGAAAATACTTATGGAGAAGATTATACATTTTAGAAGCTCATGCCTTTAGATTTAAAAAGGGGGAATAATGAATACCGTCACAAATAACAGTATTGCGTAAAAACTCGACTGTATGTTACCAAAATCGAAAGGGGTGGCCAGGGTAAATCACACGCAGAGATACCAATATCTCGTCTTCTTAACCAAGAACTTTCAGCCAGATCAAAATTTTGATCAGAGCTGGTGATTATGGAGTAAAATGGGTTGAACTTCCCTTGTCTGATCCAAACTCAGATATCGCCTTCTCTAGCTGCCCTGGTGAAACGTCACCGCCTCCTTTTCCCGCCTGGCTCCATTCTCTTCCTGCTTTGCTTTTCCCCACAGCTCTTATGTTCTAATATGGCATTTGATTCCCTTACTGATTCTGTTTATTGTCTCTCTCTAAAAGGATTGATCCAGGGTTCAGGATAATCCATATTTCCTAACTAATCAAGTGTTATTATATAGTTTATATAATTTTCATCTTACAAATGCCCCTTTAAAACTAAAGTTCCCACATTTGTAGATTAAGGCATTTTAAACACTTTTCTTTAAAAAATTAGGATGAATCTTCTGGCCTACAAATGCTAACCTCATTAGAATGTCTTCTATTTTGGTGCTGGATTGAGAGCCCAGACTTTTGTGCACAGGAAGCCACTGCCTGGGGCACCTTTCACTCCTGTCTTCAGCTGCGCCTGAGATTCCTCAAATGAGGGGGCAGATTCCAGGAAAAATGTCGACTTAGGGACCTCACTTCTTTCCCTCTGCATGTGTTCTTTGTGCTGATCTGCTAGGTTTTTGTTTGGATTGTTAATTTAAGTTTAAGCAGAGAGGTTTTCTTGCTCCCCTTTTTACCTCTGGCCATGAAGTAGTTGTTTTTGCAGCTGCCTTAATGAGCATAATAAGTCAATTTTACAAGTAGCTGGCTTGGTATTAGCAGCACTACTGCTTCTGTTGTGGCCAATGTTTCCTGACAACTTGATCGGTTCCACACGCTGTTCTGAGTGCCTGTGTACACCCGTGAACTTGGCCCGCCCAGCAGCACTGTGAGGTAGAGATAGTTAATGTTCCCATTCACAGGTAAGGTCATTGAGGCACAGAGAGGTTAAGTAACTTGCACATGATCACACAGCTAATAAGGTGTCAAGCTGAAAGTTGAATCCAGCAGTCTGGGTTCTGAGCTTTATAGTTCTATTTTGATAGAAAAATCACACAAAAGCCATACAGTTGAAAGTAAAATTATCTAAGCCCCCACCACCAGATACTTTCACTATTGACATTAGGTAATCCTTTTTCAGATGTCTCTATGTGTGTTGATAATTTTTTATTGATGGGATCATGATGCTTTATAACCTCTTTTCATTTGTAATTACACTTTCACTAAGGAGAGAATTCTGTGCAATCGAAACAGAGTATTTGACATTTACTTACCTACTCTAATGGAATATTCAAAGGGTTGACTGCTTTTGATGAAATTTGGCCCTCTGCTGAAATGACTATTGCAGTATTTTTCTCAAAGAAAAATAGCAATGGAAAATGTTCAGATGGTTGTATTTCTAACTGTAATTGTTTTTCTAAAAAGTTGATTATTAGAGGTAATAGACATCTGTGACTTCTTTGATACATTTGTAATTTTTAAAAGTGCAGGTATTATGGGTGCAAAGCATGACTCCATAGTACTGATATTTGTCCTTTATTCTTAGAGGACGAGGGATTTAATTTTGCATAATGGTTGCAAGTGAATGATTTCAGAATCTGGACTTGTGGAGGGCGTGTGAGTGATGTCCTCGTGGCCTTTGTAGTCATCTGATCCCATAACCCTCGAAGGCCTGATTTAGTTATCCTCGGGCTGTCCTTGCCTGATGTCCCTTGGTGGAGTCTCCTGTCTCTCCAGTGTTGGCAGTTTTTCAGTTGTTTTGGCAGCTTGTTGCTGGCTTTAATTGTGCTTGTAATGATGCCTAATGTTTCAGCTAAAAATAAATTCCCTGCTGTTGCTTGTGCCTATTGCTATTTGTTCTGTCTCATTAATTATTGGAGTGCAGTGAATTTTAGTATACCTCCTTACCTTTGTAGAAATCTGCCCCTGTCCTCCTAGTTTTCATAATTTTAAAGAAACAATCACTTTGGGTTTATGATTTGATAATATAAAGGCATAGATTTCTCCATCCTCAAAGGGAGATGGTGCTCAGCCCAGTACTTTGCGTGTGTTAATGACTCAATGACTGTTTATTTGTGGAGTGATTGCACCAAGTTCTGTCTGTCACACACAGAATTCTGGCTGGTGTCCTGCGTACTGCCCAGTACTAACTCTGTCTTATATTCGTGGCATAAATTTGCATTCTTCAAAAGTTATTTTCCCCTCTGAGCACTGCAAATCTACAAGGATCCTCCTCCTCCTTTCCTTCTTTGTGTAAGATAGTGTTCATTCTTGATATGCTGTCTGAATTTTGCCTTTTTCATCCAACCCTGTGTCACAGGCATCCTGTCTCATTCTTTCAGTGGCTGTGGATAATCCATAGAGTGCCTCTATAAAAAAAGTCTTTTAAAATTTATCCATTTTTCAATTGACCGCTGAATCCCATTCGTTATAAGCTTAACGTTTTCAGGATTTGTGCATTCAGTTTGCTGGTTCCACGAGCACTGTGGAAAGGGGACAAGTACTGCTCAAGTCACTCTGTTGTGCCGTCAGCGTGGGCTTTGCGAGTTGTGATCCCGTCCTCCCTGGTGCATTACTGTGCTGTTTTGTGTTTCACACTGGGCCATGAAGAGAACACGGCAGCAGGTCAGTGGACGCCTCTGGGAGGGTGTACACAGGGCACCCCATAGGCTGGTCCATGGGAGACAGAAAGGGATGGATCTGCCCAGCTCTTTTCCAGAGCCCAGAGTCAAGGTGGAAAGTGGCCATTGTCAGAGGAATGGGAAAGGACACTGGCATCAGTCAGACACAGATTCCTGGAGAAGGGAAGAATTGGTGCGATCGTTTGGTCTACCAGGTGCCCCCATTGGGTTCTCTTGCTCTATACCCTGGAAGACCAACTTCTTCCAGCCTGGAACTTTCTTCAGACATCTCTCTTCAGTCTTTTCTCTCTGAGCTGTACTTCTACGCAGACCATGAAGTTCCATCCAACACAGATTTCCTGTTAAGAAACTTGAAGCGGTAGAGATATTGTTTGACTTTCCATGGCTCTTACAATATATTTTTTACGTCCTCTTGCCTGGGGTGAATCTCCCCCAGGCTGGAAAACGGTTTCTAAAAGAGCCCAGTGAAGGTAAGTGGTGGTGATGGAATCCGCTGTAACTGTTTCCTCTCCTTCCCTGTTCCAGAGACTCATTCAAAGCTTCTCTCTGAGCTTTTTTCCTCATTCTCTGATTTCCCCTAGAAGCAGCTGAGCTATGCTTTCATCTTTTCTGGTTAATTTATCCTGGAGTTTTAATGGTTAGAAATCACGTTAACTGAAAATGTGCTTTTGTCCACATTTGTTTCTGTGTTGACGATCATTACGTGGAGTATTGCTAACCTCTTCTCTCTCTCTTTTTTGAAACTGAGTCTCATTCTTTCGCCCAGGCTGGAGTGCAGTGGCCCATTCACAGCTCACTGTAACCTTGAACTCCTGGGCTCAAGTGATCCTCCCACCTCAGCCTCCCGAGTAGCTGGGACTACAGGCGTGTGCCACCACACTTGGCTAATTAAAAAAAATTTTTTTTTGTAGAGATGCGGGTCTCCCAGTGTTGCCCAGACTGGTCTTGAACTCTTGGCCTCAAGTGATCCTCCTGCCTTGACCTTCCAAAGTGCTGGGATTACAGGTGTGAGCCACTACACCCAGCCTCTTTTTTTAAAAACAGTTTTATTGAGATCTAATTCACATACCGTACAACTCATGCATTTAAAGTATGCACCTCAGTGGGTTCTGGTGTATTCAGAATTGCTTAACCATCACCACAATGAGTTTTATTAATAGAACATTTTTATCAGCCCAGAAAGAAACCCTGTACACATTAGCAGTGACTCCCAATTTCCCGTCTCATCCCCTAGCCCTAGGCTACTTTCTGTCTCTTAAATTTACCTAATCTGGACATTTTATATAAATGGAATCATATACCTGTGGGGTATTTTTGTGATTGGCTTCTTTCACTAACATTATCAAATTTCATCCTTGTTGGGAGTGGATCAGTTCTTTCCTTTTCATGGCTGAATAATATTCCATTGTGTGGGTATACCACATTTTGTTTATCCATTTATCAGTTGATGGACATCTACTTTTCCCCACTTTTTAGCTTTTATGAATAATGGTGCTGTGAACATTCATGTTCAAGTTTTTGTGTGGATTCATTTTTTTTTACTTTTTAATCTCTCACATAAATATCTAGGAGTGGAATTGATGGGCCATATGGTAACTCTATGGTTAGCACTTAGAGGAACTGCCAAACTTTTATCCAAAGTGGCTGTACCATTTTATACTTCCGTAGCAGTGTATAAGATTTTAGTTTCTCTGTATTTTTCCCAACATTTGTCTTTGCCTAACTAAAGGTCATGAAGATTTACTCCTGTGTTTTCTTCTAAGAGTTTTACATTTTGGCTCTTACTTTTAGTTCTATAATCCATTTGGAGTTAATTTTTGTGTGTGTTGTTGGGAAGGGATCCAACATCATTTTTTGCATATGGCTATCCAGTTATCCCAGCACAATTTGTTAAAAAGACTGTTCTTTGCCCAATTGTCTTGACACCTTTGTTAAAAATCAATTGAACATAAATGTGAGGCTTTCATTCTGGGACTCTCAGTTCTGTTCCATTGATAGAGATTTTTTTTTTTTTTTTGAGACAGCGTCTCTGTTGCCCAAGCTTGGCGTGCAGTGTCGCGATCATTAATCAATGTAACCTTGACCTCCTGGGCTTAAGTGATCCTTCTACCTCAGCTTTCCAAGTAGCTGGGACTATAGGTACGCACCACCATGCCCATCTAATTAAAAAAATTTTTTTTGTAGAGATGGGGTCTTGCTATGTTGCTCAGGTTGGTCTCAAACTGCTGGCCTCAAGCGATCCTCCTACCTGCACCTCCCAAAGTTCTGGGATTACAGGCAGGAGCCACCACACTGAGCCTGGTACAGATATTTATTTTTATGCCAGTACCACATTATCTTGATTACTGTAGCTTTGTGGTAAGTTTTCAAATTGGGAAGTGTAAATCCTTCAACTTTCTTCTTTTTCAAGATTTTGTTGGCTATTCTGGGTCTTTTGCACTTGAATTTTAGGATTGGTTTGTAAATACTTACCAAAAAAAGTCCAGCTGGAATTTTGGTAGGGATTGTGTTGAATCTCTAGATGAAGGGGTACCTACTCCTTCAGCCTTTAAATTATAAGTGATAAGCATGTTACAAGCTGCCTTTCACCTCTTTGCAGCTTACTTGTAGATTGAAAATGCAACATCGACCTCAGAGAAAAAATTCTGAATAAAGAATTAAATCATCTGACCAGGCACAGTGGCTTACGCCTGTAATCCTAGCACTCTGGGAGGCTGAGGTGGACAGATTACTTGAGCTCAGGAGTTCAAGACCAGCCTGAGCAAGAATGAGACCCCGTCTCTACTAAAAATAGAAAATTTAGCCGGGCATCGTGGCACCCACCTGTAGTCCCAGTACTTGGGAGGCTGAGGCAGGAGGATCACTTGAGCCCAGGAGTTGGAGGTTGCAGTGAGCTTTGATGATGCCACTGCACTCTGCCTGGGCAACAGAGTAAGACTCAGTCTCAAGAAAAAAAAAATCTTCTAAATGTTTAAATGTGTTCCCTATAGTTAATTCATTTACAACCATAAATAGGTTAGGTTTATGATTACTTATAATTTGCCAAACCATTATTAGACTTGACATTTATGATATCTGACTAAATTATATTTTTTGAAAGAAGGAATTTATCTTCAAAATGGTATTCTTTGCAGCTGATTTAGTTTTTTCAGCAGTATTACTAGGATGAAGACTTATTACTTAATACATAGTGCTAAAGATAATGTAATATTCTGAGATCTACTGATTCAGAAGGCTTATCCCACTTTCCTGGTTATATACACACTTTTTTTAAACTGTGAAATATTTTAACCATTTCAGAAAATCATAGAAAATAATATAATAAACATCTATATTTGCACTGCTCATGTGTTTAAACTTTACTTGTTCAGTCTTGTTTACTGTCAAGAGTTTCCCTTGATCCCTGGTCCCTGCGGAAGAATGAGCCATGTTCCTGTCCTCCAGGGCTGGCCGTTTAATGGGTGCCATCAGATGTGGGCACCGCATGCGGTTTAGCCGCACTGCTTGTGCACCTACTTGCCAGTCTGCCATAGTTTGACAGGGGAGGTGACTGGAGACTGTGCTCAGAGCGCTGGGATGTACCACACCATAGGAAATGCTGGATCCGAGTGGGCCCTTCAGAAAGCAAAGGAAACTGGAGGCCGGCAGGTATCTGAGGTCAAGTTCAGTCTTTGCAAACATCCACAGAAGCTCCTGTGCTCTCTTTCCTTCTTTCCTCAGGGCCCCAGCGTCTATGGTCTGGAAAGTGGTTCACTGTTCGTAGGCTGTTGTTAAAGTCAGAGGAAATTTTGATGGTTAGAAGTCCTTGAAGAACAGGGCCTCCTACCAGCTCAGAGAGCTGCTCCTTTCTCCTCTGCTGGCCCTGCGGCCATTGGCAATACAAGCCCAGCTGCAAGCCCTACCAAACCGCACACCTGGACCCTGCGTCCAGCCTGCTGCTGGAGAGGCATCGCTTCCCCCCGCTTCCCCCCTCGCAGCTTCCACCAGCCACGACAAAAATGTTTTCGTAGGATTTCCCCTTCCGTGGGACGGGGAGAGGGCACGTGTGTTTTGCTCTCCTCCCGTCCCTTTCCTAAGAGGACTGTGCTTTCAACCAGTGAGCCCTGAGACCTGGCGGGGGAATACTCCTTCCTCAACCCCCAACAACCCTCTAAAAAGGGAAAACTGGTGGTGACGGGTGAGGAGACAGACCTGGAGCTTGAAGACAGGGCTCGTGCTGTTAAGAATGAGGTGAACAGCGGCTATGGCCCCAGGACCCACTGTTGGCCGGGAGTCTTCCAGCTGAGGAGTTTCACTGATGCTGAAAATTGGTGCTGGAAACTACACAAGGGAAGTGTGAGCAGAGGTCTTGGAGAAGTGACCTCGGCCCACAGACGTGGCGCCGTAACTGTTGTGCTGTGTAGGGGTGCCATGTCCTTTAGGAAAATAGAACTGCCCCCTCTGGGTGTCAGAATGCCACCAACAGGAGAGAAAGGAAGGACATGCCCATGTATGAAGATAAATTTTGGAAGTCCTTAGGGAAAAGCTGTAAACAGTTCAGCCCTCGGCTTAGAGGTGGCTAAGCTGGCGGTGGGGGGACAGGATGGGCCACGGGGGACAGAGGTGATGGAAGGAAAGCCCAGACCCTGCACGTTCAAGCTCCTGCCCGCAAACAGGCGCCTGCCCTGCCCTCGCGGGCTCCCCAGCATTAGGCCCTGCTGTTTCCCTCGCTCTCCAGCCGGTCCCTGCTCCTTGGACAGGCTTGTCCTGGGAAGGACAGCGACGGCGCTGGATGAACACCGGCACGAGTCGGCAGTGCCGTTTTGCTGGTGTGTGTTTTGGTCTGGGGTGCCCTGAGTCGCTTCTCATTATGAGGTGGTGGAGGCCAAGTTGCCATTCTGTGACTTTCAGAGGACCTGGCGGAGACAGATAGCCACTGAGACAGGAGTTTCAGAGGAGTTTTGGGGTCCCGAGGCACATTTGTTCAGAATCTAAGAAGTGCTTTACCTAGCTGTGTTTCCTCCCCTCCTCTCCCCTCCCTTTCTCTCCTGTGCTTTTTCTGTTATGCAGCTCATTTCCCAAGTCTGGTTGAGACTCAGGAGAAAGGGGCCGGCGAAGCCTGTGAATGTCATTCCTGGATAGGAGATTCGGCAAGTGACTCTGTGTGGTGACAACACGTGTTCCTGGCAGGGACAACTGGGGTGTCCTCAGAACACAAATCATCCACTGCAATACTCTGTGTCCAAAGCAGCCCTTTAGGAGGCCCCCTCACTCCACCTACACCCCAAGAATAAAGGACACTCTTTGAGACAGGGACCTTGTGTATCTTTCTCATCCTCTCTGATTGTTTCCTACTGCTGCTGCGGCTTAAGGCGATACACGTTTACTCAGAGTTTGAAGGTCAGAAGTCGGAAATGGGTCTCACTGGAATAAAGTCAAAGTATCAGCAGGGCTGTAACCTTCCTGGGGTTACGAGAGCAGAATCTGTTTCCTCACCATTTTCAGGGGCCGCCTGCATTCCTTGGCTTGCAGCCGCTTCCTGCATCCTCAGAGCCAGCAGAGCAGCAACTTCACATCTCTCTGCCTCACTCTCCTGCTGCCTCTTCCACTGATGAGGGCCCTTGCGGCTACCATGGGCCACCTGGATAATCCCGGGTGCTCTCCTCATCTGAAGGCCAGCTGATTGGCAACCTCGATTTCCCCTGCCATGGGCCGTAATGTAGTCACAGGTGATGGGGATTAGGATATGGACATCTGCAGGGGCGAGGGGGGCACTGTTCTGCCCACCACACTCGTTTCCCCATTTTTAGAACAGTGCCTGTCCAGTACAAAGTGTTCAACAGGTACTGTTGAATGAATGAATACATTTCATATTCACCTATACCTTAATTACATCAACGTAAGCAATGTTTCATTTCAGAGAAGCAGCATGGGAGTGGTAAAAGCATGGAATTTGGAGTCAAAAGCCCTTTTCAAGGTCTAGTTCTACCATGTAAGAGCTGTGTGTCTTTGAGCAATTCACTTACCCATTCTGAGCCTCAGTTTTCTCATCTGAAGAATGGGAATAAGCCTGTCTTCTTTACCTGCTTTCACAGGGTTATTGACTTTCATTACATGTGTTCCATCATCAAATACTTGTTGAATCCCTGCTATGGTCCAAAGAGGGGTTTAGGGAAGGTGGCAGTTGAGAAAAGGTGTGAATGAAGTTACAGAGGGGCCCTGTGCCTGTCTAGTGGAGGACGGCCCAGGCTGGGGGAAGGTTCTGCGCAGGTGCAGAGGCTTGGGAGCCTGCATGCCCAGGGAGCAGCGAGGAGACCAAGTGGCTGGAGACAAGCAGGAGGCGTGCCCGAGAAGGGACCAGGGCCCATGTGACCTGGGCCTTAGACACCATAGTGTGGAGCTTGGACTGTATACTTAGTAAGTTAGAAGGATTTTGAACAAGAAAACAACACAATCTGACTTATAAATGATAAATTAACATAGGAGGATATCAAGTGTTTGCTGAAAAAGACCGCAGTGGTGGGGTGGGGGTAGGGGCTGAGGGGAGAGCGGCGAGGAAGCCGGGGTCTGTGTGTCAGTGACACTCTCGAAGCCAGGGCATGAGAATACGCAAGCTCATCACCCCCATGCTCTCTTCTTGTGGGTATGCTCGAAACTTTCCACAACAGAAAGCTAAAAATAAATATATCCTATGGTATATGCAAATGAACATAATCCAGCAGTTAAAAACAGGATCCTTCTGGTGGCTGTGTGGCTGGTGTGGTGGCCCCTGCAGTATCTGAACGCTCTCATGGAAACTTCTGGACATCCAGTCAGGGCAAGACGGACTTTGCTTGGACAGGAGGGAGGTGGGGCTGGTCTGAGGTGTGCAGGATGCCCCCGAGGGCATGCAGAGAGCAAAGTGGGAAGTCTGGGGCACCTGGTGGGTTGGAATAAATGAGAGCACATGCTTTTGGGTGCATTTGGTGGGATTCGGGTCTGTTCCGAGGGCTCCTCAGGGCAGCACAGCAAGGGTGTGGTCCCATTCTGTGCTGTCTTGAACGTGGCATGCTTCCTGTGGCCGTGAGGGCTAAGGAGGGGCGAGACCAAGCCAGTCTGAGCGGAGTGGATAGAGGGAGAGACACAACCAGCCTTCTGTGATCCTTGTGGCCGTCGTGGGCTTTTTCCCAAACCCAGGCAACAGGCTGTGTGTTATGCGCAAGGATGATGCTCACCTAGGAAGGGGGTGGGCGTAGTTCTGGACTTCTAGGAAATGCCACTTGCTCGCCAACATGCAGGAATATGAGCAGAGGTTCACTGCTCTGGGGCAATTTCATGGGTGGGAAAAATGCATTTCTACAGCATATCAAATCATTCTGTTTTATACAGTATTCTAGGGACTGGAATATTGGAGTTTGTTATACTGTCTTTTAAGAAACACTAATCCATGCCCTCCCACAACACTGCCCTGTGGGAAGATGTTTGAGTTTGTGTTGTATCATTTCCTGCTGGAGAGGGTTTGTCCCACACCGTGCCAGAAAGGAGTCGGCCCCTCTCAAGCCCAGCTTCTGCCTGGTACTTTTGCTTCAGCCCTCGGATCCCTGACTGCTGAAAAAACTCTTTGGCTTTAGTGACACATTGGAAGAGAAGGGAAGCGGAGTGGGGATAGGGGAAGGAAAAGAAAAAGGCATCCCTATCATTGCAAAAGTGCTGTGTCATGTTAAAAACTTTTTTGGGGGAATAATTCAAAAATAGTAAATAGTGGTCTGCCTATATTGCCATTATTCAAAAATCACTGTAGTTACCGGTTTGGTCTGTTGTCTCCCAGCCCTTTTTCCGTTCGGCTCTTACCATGGGGATTTAGGACGTCTGAGCAGGCATATTAACTAGGCCCTCTGCTGTTCTGTGCGGAGAGAGAGGTCTATGTAGAAATGGGAAGCATTCTTCTGAATGACACAGAAAGGACATTCAGTAATGTGTTTTTCCATTCAACTTTTGCCATCTGAGAATGTTGGGAATTTCAGGAATTTTCCTCTACCACTGCCCTCTTTGTTTGAATCCTAATGGACCTCAGGCTCTTTTTGGCTTCTGCCCCTGACTCTCCCTTTGGCCTTGGGAGGGTGAGAATTTCTGGTTACGGGCTGGCACCAGGGCAGAGCAGAGGTGGAGTCACAGAGCATCCTAGGCTCCCAGACCGTGCCTGAGCGACTCACCAGGGACAGAGCGTTCTTTGAAAATCATAATACAAAACTCATCCCTGTGAGTTCCAGGATCCGCTGCCAGACCATTCTGGCTCGGATAATTCTCATCTGCGGAGGCAGAGCCCAGCTGGAGTTCTGCTTGTTTGGAAACTTCATGTATTTTCTACCACTGCTCATTCCTGACTTGCAGAATTTTGCTGCTTTGGAATTTGTGATGCCACAAACCTGCATTTAAGGAACTTTGCTGAAGGCAGACTGGGTGGTCTGAAGGATTAGGAGATTTCCCCGTGTGCCGTGTGTACGTGCACACACAGGGTAGTGCAGGGTGGGGAGAGGCGTGTAGCACAAGGAAGGCTCTCAGAAGAGGCAAGAGTAGGGCACGGCCAGTGGTTGTCATGGAGCTAGAAAAACCTCAGCCATCTTCTCCGACCCCACCCCCACCTCTACCTCCATGTTACAAAATATGGAAACCAGGGTAGAGCCGGGCCAGGCCTCAGACTCTGAGTCTAGTTATCTTCATACTGTGCCCTAAGGTGGGTCCTTATCACACTTTGTCCCCGATGTCAATAAATATTACTTGAAAAAGGTAAAAGAAAATGAATGGAAAATTCTGATTTAAAACCACAATAAATAGGGTTTTTTACTATAGAAATTTTCAGAGAC
The DNA here is from genome assembly GCA_963574885.1 of Lepilemur ruficaudatus. NCBI lineage: Eukaryota > Metazoa > Chordata > Mammalia > Primates > Lepilemuridae > Lepilemur > Lepilemur ruficaudatus. Next base: position 28,973 of record CAUYRT010081524.1, on the reverse strand, counting down.
TTTAATGTATTAATAATACTTTGTAAACCTCCAATGTAGCATTATTCTATGTAGCGTTTCTCAAACTTACTTGGCTAGGAAACCTTTTTTTTTTCCAAAAAGCACCTCAAGGGCCTAGTATTCTGCAGAAGACCCTGAGGAAAATCCCAGACTCTGCCTTCTTACTTCATGTGCCATTTAATGTTTTTCAAAAACCTGAATTTAATCTCTGCCTAATGTTCCATTACATGGCTAAGCCAAAATTTATGTTTCCATTCCCTAATGGCTAGACACTGGGATTGTTTACAGGTTTTCAGCATAATTGATAATTCTAGAATAAATTCTGGTTACTTTGTGACCATCTCTGATTGTTCCCCTAAGAGGTGGAATTGTCAGATCAGAGTGTATGAACATTTGCAGGACTCTTGAAAGGCGTGGTCCAGCTGCTATCCAGAAAGGCCATGCCGATTTGTCCTCCTGCCAGTTGCCCGAGCTGGGGCAGGGTTGGCGTCCATCTGTGAAAGCTGGTAAGTCCAAGAAGCTCAAAGTGCTTGAAGAAGGCCCTTGCCCTCTCTCTTGCCATGTGGACATCCAGCAATTAAAAAACGAATAGTCATGCTCACTAAGGACACAAACAGCCATTTCTTTTAAGGAAACATACTGGCTTTTCACGATTCCCTGTGCTGCTTCTAAATAATTAAGTGACACCTGAAAGTTATCTGAACACTTTAATTTGGTCTTCTAGATGTTTTGTTGGGTAGTTAGGGAAAAAGGGATTTTGAATTGGCATCTGTTGTGCTAATTTTCACATAACCTTTCAAGGTGAGATTTAAAAACAAAGCTGTATCATCAACCTCCCGTGATTGTGATCTAGAAATAGATTTTATTTCTAGAAGAGTCTTTTTTAGGTGAGCATTCTATCAGTCTTAAGTCTGACCTCACAGGAATTGAATTATGTCATGTGGAGTATTGAGGCTGATTGTGGTGCTTTTGTTTTATGTTTGTGTGGGGAAAAGTCTATGCAGGGTAGGCTAGAAGTGATTTATCTTTTTGTCCTCCACAAATATTATCCTTTGGTCAATGCATTTACTGGGTTTTAGAACTGAGACAGGAACTTTTAACTCATTAAAACCCTCAAGTCCCCAGCAATAAAGTCGTTTAAGTGGCTTCACCAGCAGATTTATTTCAAAGTGATTCCATTTGGCGGAAGGAAAGAATGAGTAATGCATTATATAGGAAGATCTCTTCAATAATTCATGAGACCTACACACCAGTGACCATTTTAGATTCAGTTCATGGTGTTTAAGCCTAACATGAACTCTGTCTTAGAAGATACCCACAATTTGCAGCTCTTTGTGCTTGAGTCCATGAGTGTCCTTACCATCGAGAAGCAGAGTTTGTGCTGACTCTCCTGCTTTGTGTGTTTGCATGGGCCACTCTTATATGGAGGCTAATTTGAAAAAATGGGCATTTTATATAATTGAGCAAACAGGATACTTTATATGCACTCCCTATCCTTAGCAAAGCAAAAATGTCTCAAAATACGTTGTTCTTTCCTCCCTTTGGGCAGGAATTCAAATTTCGCTCTTTAGGTGTGAGCAGTGGATTATGTTGGTGAATATGGAAAGGCATGTGTGGCAAATGGCTGCTGTCCTCAAGTGCATTCTGGAATGACCCCTTTGTTGGGCAGGGGACAGTGGGCGGGGCCACTGCACAGTTCAGCGGTAAATTCCTTGGTTCACCGTGAGCTTCATCCAACTCTTTCCCTTTTCTGAAAACCGCAGGGCTCTAGCGAACTTTCTCCTCAAGATGGAGACTGCATGGAGGCTGTGGGGGAGGAGGAGGTTGTGGGAGAGGGGAGAGTGTGGAGGGAGGGGGAGGCAGCCTGCTTCCCTCCTGCACTATTGGGAATGCCTAGCTGGCACCCCTCACTGCAGTCAAAGGGAAGCCCAGGGAACCCATGTGCTTCAAATTTCCAAATATGATCATTTCAGTTTGGCAAGAATTGATCCAGTGAATAAGTATTATGTGGGAAATAAAACGAGGGAGTTATTGTTTTGTTGTTTGCCAGAAAAGCTTCAGGATCGATCCTTCCTTCCTTCCTTCCTTCCTTCCTTCCTTCCTTCCTTCCTTCCTCCCTACCTCCCTGCCTCCCTCCTTCCTTTCTTCCCTCCCCCTTCCTCCATGCCCCAATAAAAATACTGCTTTTTTTAAACTTACAAGCCATTTTTACTTAAAAACATTGTAAAAATTTCTGTTATACAGACTCTTATAAGGAAAATGTAAAAATCACTAGAAATCCTACCATTAACATTTTGAGGGACCTCGTGTTATTCCTGAACACAGAGATACACTCCCACACACACTGTCCCCTAAATTACATTGTGCTATATGTGCTGCTTCGAGACTATTTTAACAGTAAAGAGACCCTTTCCTATAAATAAAAGTCCTCCTCATCATTTTAATGGTTGTGGAATATTCCATTCCATATATATGTGTCTTAGCTCGGGCTGCTGTAACAAAATACCATGGACTGGGGAGCTCAAACAGCAAACATCTGTTTCTCAAAATTCTGGAGGCTAGGAAGTTCAAGATCAAGGTGCCAGCAGATTCAGGGACTGGAGACCCACTTCCTGGTTTGCAGACACTCTCCTTCTTGCTGTATCCTCACATAGTGGGAAGAGAGGGAAAGAGAGAGAAGAGAGATCTGGCCTCTTCCTCATGTTTAAAGGGCATCAGTCCCATCTGATGAGGGGGCTCAACCCTCATGATCTCATCTAACCCTAATTACCTCCTAAAGGCCCCACCTCCTAATACCATCACGCTGTGAGTTAAGGTTTCAATGTAAGAATTTTGGGAGGACATAAACATTCACTTCATAATGTTATACTACTAATCAGTTCCCTATGATGAACCTTTAGGTTGTTTTCAAATTTTTGTTCCCATATACAACACTGGCATGTATTTTCCTGTGTGTGATCATCTCTCTGGGGTATATTCCTATGAGTAGAATTTCTGGGTCAAACGGTATGCACATTTCAACTTCTGGTATATATTATAATACCAACGGTGGCTTTGAAAGAAGATACTGAAGTACATTCCGTGTATCGTATGGGAGTGCCTCCCTTCCCAAACCCACAGCAGCACTGGACATAAATCTTTGTAATAATTAATAAGTTCCTCAACATTGTTTTCCATTCCTTTAATTCTAATTGAACATGTTTTAAAATTTTTATTGGCAATTTATATCTCCTCCTCAGTGATTTACCTATATATATATATCCTTTGTCCATTTTTAAAAACTGAGCTATCTTTTTCTTATTGACTTTAAAAACCCCATCCAAAGTATTTTTTAATTTAAAAAAAGATGCAAATTAAGACTGGACATATCTCCAAAATATGGATAAAATATATGTATTCTGAGACTAATTCTCTATCCTGTTTGGGGATGAATGTATTCTAGTGGCCATTGGTACTTGGGCTCTGTTTACATTTGGAATGAAGCTCAGAGAAGCTCATTGAATGTCTCATCATTTGCGGGCCTTAGGTAGGGACCTTAGGGAGGCAAGGCGCCCTGCTGGGGAGGTGGCAGCCCTCCAGCCCTGAGGGCAGGTGCTGCAGTGGTGCCCTTGCTGAGTGTTCCTTGTTGATGGCTCAGCAGGGTCCTGTGATCTTTGCCAGTGTTCCCTTTCCCTCTCCTTGGCTACATCTTTTTCTTACTGCTGTGTAATTCTAATGAGAGTGCCCCGGGTCAATCATATTAGAGACGTAATGAGCAGTAGAGAAAATTTACAGGATGGCAACATTTAAGATAAAATTTGTTTTTGGCTTTTGCCCAAGAGTAGATTTTCATGGTCTATAAATACCACAAGCATATGTATAAGTTGAGAAGGAAAATTTATTATTTAATATGAACCCTGGAATAATTCTAAGGGGAATTTAGGGATCCTATAGGGATAATTATAGGATGAAGATTTTATATTTAATTTGGGATTGCATAAAATCTGTTCATCTTGGCCTAAAACTGTTCATTGTTCTTAAACAGTTTCATTCATTGGCTCCCATGTACTATCGAGGATCTGCTGCAGCTGTTATAGTGTATGATATCACCAAACAGGTAAGAATGTCTCCTCTAGAGTTTAGATGCAATTAATGGTGATTGTCTGACTCAGAAAGACCAACAAAGAGACGTTATTGCTTGAGTGTTGCCAGTAGCCTGGCATCTCTTACAGAGTTTATTGCACATTATGTAATGAAGCGTCTCACATTTATCTGCTAAATTAAATGAACAGCAATGACCATTCATTCTTAAAACTGACTGTAGAGGCAAAGTCATGCCTGCTAGTTTTGTTCTCCAGAAAGTCAGCTTTTTAAGAAAAGGAGAATTATTTTTAAGTTCTGCATGTTTTATAATTATAGAATACTTATTTTCTATTAGTGTTTCAATCATACTACATACTTAAAATGCCAAGGATAACACTTACGTGTATATAAGTAAATATGTGTGTGTTTGTATATATACAATATAAATATGTTTTTAGTTATGTTGAGGATCTAGAATATCCCTCAACAAATAACTGCAGTGGTGGTTTGATGCTTTTTTTTTTCACTCCTGCAAATTGAATTATTTACTTTTTTATCTGGAATGCTGACTCAGTGCACAAGACCGTTAGCTTAATGACCCATCACTGTTACCTTCTATGAGTTCCTGACCACTTCCACCTAAATGTAGTGTCGACCTTGGCCAGTTTCCTAGAGGACGGCTGTGAGTGAAGGGCCAAAGGGAAGACAGGACTCTAAATATGTTTGTTTGTTTCCTGATGTAACCATGAGCAAGTCCTGTTATCCTTATTCAGCTAGAGTCAAGGCTATTTGTTTAATGTTATTTATAGAAGAAAAGTCCTAATACGATTTTCTTAGCTTGATCAAGTTTCAATTTTAGAAAAGGAGCCTTTGATATAGGCTATTTAAGTGTAGCTTAGCTAATGTTAACTTTTGTGCCTTGATAGGGGTAGTATGTTAATCTGTGTGAGTCTCCTGAAAGTATTTTTCTCTACTAAATTGTACTGAGTTTGTATTTTTGCTTGGTTGAAATGTTACATTGACAGGTCTTTCCAATGACCCATTTATACTTTTGTTTTAGGATTCATTTCATACCTTGAAGAAATGGGTCAAAGAGCTGAAAGAACATGGTCCAGAAAACATTGTAATGGCTATTGCTGGAAACAAATGTGATCTTTCAGATATTAGGTAAGGTGCATTTAAACATTTTTTGTGTATTTCACATCCTCTATCCCTGAATGTCTGGAGGTAAAAAGGTATTATGCCTTTGTTATTTTGTCTTTTTTCTGTGTAATAATTTAATTGATGGCCATTTGCTTGTGGTAGTCAATGTAGTATTTATCCAACCAGAGTAGAATTAAGGGAAAATGATAGGGAAGTGTAAATCTGATGAACCAGTGATGAATATTGAAATCAAATCTCCTATATATGGTGCAGTTACATCCCTAACTCTACATATCTTTAGGCTAGACTGTTTTATTAATTTTATTGTTACCTTTTCCATTATTGTTATCACTACTAGCACAATTTTAGTAACACTTTCATATGGTAATGACCATTAGAATTCTTAATATTTTCTATAGTGTCCCTGCTTGTTTGAGTTCTAGACTTTGTCTTAAGGATATGGTCGAGTATGTATTAGAACTCTTTTGTAGTATGTGTTAGAACTATTTTCAAGCATGTGTTCAACAACACCTTGGCTTCCCTTGGGGACAATGGGTTGTTCAACTTCCTTTAACTAGATAGAGCTTTGTAGGCACCCAGTCCACGTGAATTAGAGATTTGATGATAGCTTTATCTAGCCTAGTAAGCTAGCTGTGTTACTAAATAAATATGTTATAAAAAAGGGAAATAGTGAATTACATTATCTCCATTCCTTTGGTTAATTTAATTCTCAGGAATTCCAGTACTTGATTTTCATAAAGACAGCTACATCATGCTCCTGGTTTTGCTAATCCAAATATGATTAAACCGAAGTTAAATAAAAAATGAAAATGGATCTTGCAAAAGCTCTTAACATGGCATTTAACAAATTGCTCTGTTTCTTTGGGATTTCAAAAGCTTTATATCACATTGCATCAGGTTGGTTTATAATAACAGCCATAAATACCACTTAATCCTTTGTTTTTCTGGGGATTGAACAAATGTTTGACTCCCTGGACTTGGTTTAGATATCTACCTTCTTTACTATAGTCTGCAAACAGCTTGCTAGTCTAGTATTCCCAGCAGAATTGCTTTAACCTTGGTCATGGGAAGGGGGCGGTGGATGGGTGCTGAGAGAAGATGCTATCTCTAGCACCTCCTAATTGTAATACTAACTGTACAGCTTTAAGTAGAACCAAGCCTTATGTATTGTGGAAATGCTGATGGACTAGAATTTAAGAAAAAAATCTGAATGGTATCAGTTAGGACTCTTGGTTACATGGAACTGAAAACAAATTGAAATTAATCTTGGCTGGGTCTGTGGTTCATGCCTGTGGTCCCAGCTGCTCTGGAGGCTGAGGCGGGAGGATCGCTTGAGCCCAGGAGTTAAAGGCTGCAGTGAGCTATGATTGTGCCACTGCACTCCAGCCTGAGTGACAGAGAAAACCCTGTCTCTAACAAAAAATTAAAAATTTTAAAAAAGTAGAAATTCATCTCAGGAAAAGGGGAATTTATTGGAAGGTACTGATATCCACATGGTAAAAACAGGGCTCCTTTAGCTGTGATATTTGATGTGTTCCAACATTAACCTCTGGAGAGAGATTGGCCTAGCATTCGGTTTAAAGTCTAAGATGCCATGGGAGGATGCTCCACGTCATGGCCAGGCACGCCTGTGGCCAAGAGGGAATTTAGGTAGTACAAGATGATATTTCCCAGCATCACCATAAAAATGGGAGGGTGGGTGATCTTGACGAGGGACAGTTCCTAGAACAGTGTAGGAACTGTTCAGACAAAACACATCTGCAGCATGCTGGGTTGGCTGCCAGACCTACAGACATGTCCTCTCTCAGGGTGGAATCGTCCTTTAGGCGCTGGCGCCACGTGCTCCTCACAAGGGCATTCTGATTGGGCGCAGCTGAGTCCTACGTGTGTAATTTTCAACATGTCCCAGCTAATAATCCATTCCTCTCACTTCCAACCATAAATCCAGTCACAGCCTCGCTATCTGTCCCCAGTGGGAGACAACCTAAGGCCATCAGCTACTGCCACCACTGCTGCCATCATGGAGCCACCGTCCCCTGAGTCCAGACTCTCTGGGCAATATGCTTTCTCCTCTGGTTTGGCTTCAGTGAGGTCTGAATGTGGCTCCTCAAGATCTTGCAGTTGTGGCTTAAAGTGTGGAATGTGTATCTTTGTTATACACAAAATTATTTTAGATGGTACTTACTGAATCAAGTGACAAGGAAATGACTGCCTTCAACTCTCTGATTATGTCAGTGAGAAAGACTAATTTGCTGCTAATTAAATTTAGTTTTTAAACATTTAACATAGTCTTGTAAGATAATTTACAAATCATAAAATTCATGTGTTTTAAGTGTACATTTCAATGAATTTTAGCATATTTATAGAGGAGTTGTGCAATCACCGTCACATCTAATTTTAGAACATTTCTGTCACCCTGCAAAGGACATCATGCCCATTCGTAGTCACTGTCAATTTCCACTTGTGTGTAGCGTCTGGCAACCACTAATTACTTTTTTTGTCCCTCTAAATTTTCTTTTTCTGGACATTTTGTATAAATGGAATCATACAATGAGTGGTCTTTTGGGACTGACTGCTTTCACTCATGATGTTTTTGAGGTTCATCCATGTTGTAACAGGTATTTCATTCCTCTTTATGGCTGAATATGGCTGATATTTCATTATATGGATATACCACGTTATATTTATTCACTCACTAGTTGACATTTGAGTCGTTTCCACTTTTTTGGCTATTATGAAAAATGCTGCCAGAACAGTCAGGTACGAATTTTTTGTGGATGTATGTTTTCATCTCTCTTGGATATGTACCTAGGAGTGGAGTTTCTGGGTCATACAATAACTCTGTGCTTAACAATTTGAGGAACTCACAGTTTCCCAAAGTAACAGCACCATTTACATTCCTACCAGCAATGTAGGAGGCTTCAGTTATCTGCATCCCCACGAGCACTTGTTATCATCTGTCTTTTTGACTGCAGCCATCCTAGTGGTATGAAGCTGTATTGTGGCTTTGATTTGTGTTTTTCTTATGAATGAGAATATTAAATATCTTTTCATATGTTTATTGGCCATTTGTTATATCTTCTTTGGAAAAATGTCTCTTCAAATCCTTTGCTCAATTTCTAATTGCATTGTCTTTCTATTATTAAGTTGTAAGAGTTCTTTATATATATATATGTATATATATATATATATTTTTTTAAGAGATGGTATCTCACTATATCACCCAGGCTGGTCACCAACTCCTAGCCTCAAGGGATCCTCCCGCCTCAGCCTCCCAAGTAGCTGGGACTATAAGCGTGCACCACTGTACCCAGCTAGTTCTTAATAATGTGAATACAAATCCCTTATCGAGATATATGATTTGCAAATATTTCCTCCCTTCCTATGGGTTATCTCTTCTCAATCTTTACTGTGTCTTCTGAAGTAGGGAAGTTTATGCTCATTTAATCATTTTTTTCCCTTTTATCTCTTGTGCCCAAGTGATTGGTTGACGATCACAAGTATTTACTCTTATGTTTTCTTGTAAGAGTTTTATAGCTTTAGTGCTTACATTTAGGTCTGTCATCCATTTTGAGTTAATTTTTGAATATGATGTGATATAGGGGTCCAAATTCATCTTTTTCCACATGGCTATCTAATTGCCCCAACACCATTTGTTGAAAAGACGATTTCTTTCCCATTGAATTTTTTGGGGTACTTTTCTCAAAAATTAGTCAATAGTCAATGTGGTCTTCTTTTGTGCTCTTAATTTTATTCAGTTGATCTGTATGTCTGTCCTTAGGGCAGTACTGCACTATTTTGATAGCCATAGCTTTGTAGTACGTTTGAAATTAGGAATTGTTAGTTCTCCAATTTTGTTCCCTCTTTCAAGGTTGTTTGGCTATTCTGGATCCTTAATATTTTCCTATGAATTTTAGGCCCATCTCTCAATTTCTACAGAAAAGGCAGCAGGAACTTTAATAGGGATTGTGTTGAATCTTTAGACCAATTTGGGTGTTATTGACAACTTAACAATATTAAGTCTTCTGATCCATGAACATGTGCTGTCTTTCCATTTTATTTAGGTCTTCTCTAATTTCTTTTAACAATGATTTATAGCTTTTAGTGTATAAGTCTTGAATTTCTTTTGTTATATTTATTCTTAAGTGTTTGATTTTTCTTGGTATTGTGAATGATATTATTTTCTTAATTTCATTTATGGCATGCTCGATGCTAGTGTATAGAAATAAAGTTGACTTTTGTATGTTTATCTTGTATCCTGAGACCCTACTGAACTCATTTGTTAGTTCTAGTCATTTTTTTTTTTTTTGTAAACTCTCTTGTGTTTTCTAAGTACGAGATTATGTTTTCTGTGAATATAGGCAGTTTTACTTTTTCCTTTCCAATGTGGGTATCCTTTATTTTATTTTCTTGCCTAATTTTTTCTGGCTGGAACCTCCAATATAATGTTGAATAAAAGTGGTAAGAGCAGATATTCTTTTTCCTGATCTTAGGGGCAAAGCAGTCTGTCTCCAGTAAGTATCATGTTAGCTTTGATTTTACGTAGATCATCTGTATCAGGTTGAGAAAGTTCCCTTCTATTCCTAGCTTGTTGAAGTTTTTTTTTTTTTAAATCATGAACAAATGTTGGATTTTGTCAAATGCTTTTTGTATGTCTTCTGAGATGATTGTGTAGTTTTTATCTTTTATTCTGTTAATATAATGTATTACATTAATTGATTTTGGGATGTTAAAGTAGCCTTGCATTCCTGGGATAAACCCCACTTGGTCATGATGTGTAATCCTTCTTGTACAGTGCTGGAATCAGTTTGCTAGTATTTTGTTAAGGGTTTTTATGTCTATATCCATGAGGGATATTGTTTTTTTCTTGTAACGTCTTTGTCTGGCATTGGTACCAGGGCAATAATAACCTTGTAGAATAAGTTAGTAAATGTTCCCACCTCCTCTATATTCTGTAAGAGTTTGTGAAGGATTGATGTTATTAATAATATTTTAAGTGTTATCTAATTTTTTGTGTAGTTCATAGTATTCTCTTATGATTCTCTTTTTTTCTTAATCTTATGACAGATTATGTAATCCTTTTAATTTGTGTAAGGCCAGTAGAGATGTCTCCTCTTTCATTTCTAATTTTAGAAATTTGAGTTTTCTCTCTTTTTTCTCATTCAGTCTAGCTTAAAGTTTGTCAGTTTTGTGGACCTTTTCAAAGAACCAATTTTTTTGTTGATTTCTTTCTACTGTTTTTCTGTTTCATTTATTTCCCCTCTAATTGTTATTATTTCTTCTTGTTTGTTCTGGATTTGCTTTGTCCCTCTTTTTCTAGTTTTTAAGGCAGAAGGTGAGCATATTTATTTGAGACCTTCTTTAATGTAGGCATTTGCAGTGACAAGTTTTCCTCTAAGCACTGCTTTTAGCTGCATCTCACAGGTTTGGATATGTTGTATTTTTTATAATCAATCTCAAAGTATTTTCTAATTTATTTTTTAATTTATATTCTAACCCATTATTTATTTAGTAGCATATTATTTAATTTCCACATATTTATGAAATTCCCAATTGTTTTTTGTTTTTGTTTTTTTTGAGAGTCTTACTCTGTCACTTGGGCTAGAGTACTGTGGCGTCAGCCTAGCTCACAGCAACCTCAAACTCCTGGGCTCAAGCGATCCTCCTGCCTCAGCCTCCCAAGTACTGGGTCTACAGACCTGTGTCACCATGCCTGCCTAATTTCTTTCTATTTTTAGTAGAGACAGGGTCTTGTTCTTGCTGAGGCTGGTCTTGAACTCCTGACCTCAAGTGATCCTCCCACCTGAGCCTCCCAGAGTGTTAGGATTACAGGCATGAGCCACTGCTCCTGGCTCCCAAATTTTGGCTATTGATGATTTCTAATTTAATTCCATTGTAATCTAAAACACGCTTTGTATGATTTAAATTATTTTACATTTATTGAGGGTTTTTTTTTTTTTATGACGCAGTGTATGGCCTATCCTGGAGAATGTTCTATGTGAGCTTGATGCCACTAAGTATTTAATAACTGTTTTTATACTTGCCATTCTTCCTTAGAGAGAGAGAGGAAAAGAAAGCTTAAGGTTGAGGGCCTTCTGCAGAAAACTGTATCTAGCTAGAATTTAATTATATTTTGTCTTTATTATATTTATTTTTAGGATTACATTCTTTTTATGACAATTGATACTAGTGTTCCATTTATGATAGTGATATAAAATTTCCTTTAAAATGGTTTTTAAAAAGTTGATTTATGCACGTGACATGATTATCTACATAGAAAATCCCAAGGAATATATAAGTGGGTTTAGCAAAATTGTAGGATATAAGAGCAACACAGAAAATGAATCACACTTCTCTATACTAAATATAAATATGCAGAAATTGAAATTAAAAACACCCTTTACAATTGCTCTAAAAAGAAAATGAAATACTTAAGTATGTAGTTAACAAAACATTTATAGGATCTATATCTTAAAAGTACAAAATACTTATGAAACAAATCAAATAAGAATTGAATAAGTGGGGAGACCACAGTGTGTTCATGACTTGAAAGTCTTAACATAGTAAATATGTCCATTCTCTCCAAATTGATCTATAGATTTAAATGCAATTTCTATCAAAATCTTACAAGGGTTTTTGGTAAACATAAACAAGCTTATTCTAAAATTTGTAAAAATCATAGGCACTAGAATAGCTAAAACAGTATTGACAAAGAAGAGTATAATGGAAGAATAGGAAGAATAACTCTGTCCTAAATTAAGTCTTACCGTGTAGCTACAGTAGTCAAAACAGTATGGCTTGGGTTGGACACAGAGATCAGTGGAACAGAGGAGAAAACCCAGAAATAAATCCATACAAATATGTTCAACTGATTTTTGACAAAGATGCAAGGGCAATTCAACGGAGGAAGGATAGCCCTTTCAACAAATGGAGTAATTGGGACATCCACAGGCAAAGCAAAAACAAACTCCAACCTTACATAAAATTAATCTAGGCTGGACACGGTGGCTCATGCCTGTAGTCCTAGCACTTTGGGAGGCTGAGGTGGGAGGATCACTTGAGCTCCGGAGTTTGAGGCTGCAGTGAGCTATGATGACACCACTACACTCCAGCCTGGGCGACAGAGTGACACCCTGTCTCAAAAAAAAAAAAAGGCTAAAATGAATCATAGGCTTTAATGTAAAATGTAAAACCATAAAACTTTTAGAAAAGCTCCTCAGAGAAAATCTTTAGGATCTGGGGCTAGGCAAAGAATTCTTAGATTTGACACCGAAAGCAGAATATTGATAAATTAGACCTCCTGAAAATTAAAAATATTTGCTCTGTGAAAGCCCATGTAAAGAGGATGAGAGTTAAGCAACAGACTGGGAGAAAATATTTACAAACCACATATCTATAAAGGATTAGTATGTACTGTAGGCTATATGAAGAGCTGTTGAAACTTACATGTAAAAATACTCAATTTGAAAATGGGAAAAAGACACGAACAGATATTTCACCCAAACGACTATGAAGATGTTCAACATCAGTATCAAACCTATCAGAATAGCTAAAGTAAAAAAGTGTCAACACCTAATGCTGCTGAGGATATGGAAAAACTGGGTCATTTGTATATTACTGGTTTGACTGTAAAATGGCACAACCAGTCTGGAAAACATTTTTGGAAGTTTCTTATTAAACTAAACATGCAATTACCGTATGTCCTAGCACTCAAACTCTTGGGCATTTATCCCAGAGAAATGAAAACTTATGTTCACACAAAACCTGCACATGAATATTTATAGACACGTTATTTGTAATAGCCCCAAATTGGAATCAGCCCACATGTCCTTCAGCTGGTGAATGGTTAACCAAACTGTGGTGCATCCATACCATGGACTACTTCTTAGCCGCAAAAGGAAACAAACTGCTGATAGGTGCAACTTGGATGAATCTTCAGTGGAATTATGCTGAAGGAATGAAGCCGATCCCACAGGTTTTACAGTGTATGATTCCATCTATATAACGTTTTTGAAATGAAAACATTTGAGAGCTAGAGGGTAGGTTAGTGGTTGCCAAAGGTGTGTTTGGGGAGACAGAGGTGGAAGAGGGGGGAAGTGGGCATAGATGTGAAAGGCAACAGGAGGGATCCTCGTGATGTCGGAACTGCTGGGGGTCTCGTCTGTGGTGGTGGACACGTGATCCTACACAGATGATGGACTGTATAGAGCTCAGTACACACCACACACAAGTGGATATGAGTAAAACTGGGGAAATCTGATTAAGAACATCTCAATGTCAATATCCTGTTTGTGATATTGCACTACAGTTTTGCAAAATGTGACCATTTGGGGAAACTGAGCAAAGGGTACAAGGAATCTCTTGCTATTATTTCTTGTAACTGCATGTGAATCTACAATTATCCCTATAAAAAATTCAATTAACAAAAAGTTAATTTAGATAAAAAGAATATATATATTAGAATAGTATATGTCTATATATGTGATATATATATATTATGTATACACATGGCAAAAATTGCAAAGGGAGGTATGGTTGACTAAAGTTTTATAAACACAGTGGACCAAATTATTAATTTAACCATCCCCAGCATACCCAGTGTACAAAAGAAAAGCAGGTAACTATATTAAAAACTCCCATTTAGCAAAGAGGGAAAGAGGCAGCCTGATGTATTGGTCTCTACCTGGGGCTTGTATGTCTCCCGAGAGACAGAAGAGTCTGGTAAACGACAGGGACTGGGAACCCCGTGGCATCAGCTGTTGACACCTTGCCATGGCAGGGGAATCAGGTTCTGCTTGCTGATGTGACTTTTCTGGGGAGTTAGCCAAATCTCTAAACCCCAGAACTTATTCAGAGCTCAACCTTCTTTTACTCTAATCCCAAAACACTTTGCGCCCCTGTAACTCCCAGAAGACTGCATTTGATTTTTCATTAGGAGTTGTATAGGGACAGTGTGTAGATGTGTGTGTAGGTGGAAGTGATTTCATCTAACACACTCTGGCTGTGCACGCTTGTCTGTCCTCAGGAGGAGCTCTGCCTGGCATATTCTGAGAGTGTGCTGGAATGGAAGTGGAATCACCCTCCACCCTTGGCTGAGCCCACTCAGGGCATTTGAGCGCAGAGGCGCTTGGCAGAGGAGGTGCCCGCTCGGCGGTCAGTTGTTCCACATCGAGGCGCGTTCCAGGATAGGGAATAAGGTCTGCCCCGCTCTCCAGAGTGGGAGGCATTCAGAGGCATCTGGTCTGGGATATTCAGGGCTTCTAGTTGGGATGTTTTTCTAGGCTCCTGATCTTGGTGAGAGATTTTCCTTACTATCTTGAACAACCCTAAACAAAATCTCCCTCTGCTCAAATGATTGTGAAATTGGAGTAAAGTGTGAGCTCTCTGAGTTTGAGGCGTGAAACCGAAGTGGAACATGAGAGACGAGCTCAGGGGGGTCACGCTCCTTTCCTGCCCTCTTCCCCTTCCCCGTGAAGGTGCCGTGGTGAGAAGCTCTGGACTCAGCTCCTGGGCAGAGAGGATGTGGTTGGCTCCTGATGGGTCCTGGCTGCTCTCTCCTCCCCACCATCTGCTGATGCTGGGGTTAGGATTGCAAAGTTAGGGACATTTAAGGGATGTACAAGGTCGAAAGAAAATAAGGAGAACCTTGACTGAGCATGCAGCACCTGGGAGTATGAGCTGCCTTGAAGGGTCAGCGGCACAGAGATTCCTGAGGGAATGGCGTGACTTGCCTGGTCTGCGTGGGGAAGCTGACACCCATGCCAAGCTGTGGCTGGTCACCGAGTTTGAACAAGTAATGTGTTGCATGGGGCTAATTCAAGGTGTCATGGTTCTAGGAGGACAGATTGACCTGGCGTCTAGATAAAAAAGAAACCTCCTTCTCAGGAGGTGTGGGCAGCCCAGTGACAGACTGCGTGGCCTTGTCCTGGGTCTGGCAGAAAAAGTGGGGCAATTCGTTTCTTGGAAAGAAAAAAAGAAATAGGTAGCCTTGCCTCAGTGGTTTTGCAAGTTTCCTGAGCTAAGAATCCATAGGGCACTTGTTAAAAATTCCAGTTCCAGGAACCAGCTCGAGAAATTGATTTCATTGGGAGAGGGAGGCAGAGGTATGAGCATTTTTAAAGACAATTCTTTTTTTTTTTTTTTTTGAGACAGAGTCTCACTAGATTGCCAGTGCTAGAGTGCTGTGGCATCAGCCTAGCTCACAGCAAACTCAAACTCCTGGGCTCAGGAGATCCTCCTGCCTCAGCCTCCCAAGTAGCTGGGACTACAAGCATGTGCCACCATGCCAGGCTAATTTTTTCTATATATTTTTAGTTGGCCAATTAATTTCTTTCTGTTTTTAGTAGAGAGGGGGTCTCGTTCTTGCTCAGGCTGGTTTTGAACTCCTGACCTTGAGCGATCTGCCCGCCTCGGCCTCCCAGAGTGCTTGGATTACAGGCATGAGCCACCACGCACGGCCAAAGGCAATTCTTTTACGAGTGGGCCATAGGTCACACTTGGAGAAAGCTGGTCTTGAGCAATAGGAGTTTATGGTGGAGAAGGAGGGGGATGTCCCAGGATCTGCTTGGGCACCTGGCCAGGTCCCTGACTGCAGGCTGCACCTGCCTGGAGAACAGAAGCAGTGACTCATTGTCTTTCGGGATCCAGAAGTGGCACCACTGAACCCTCATCTTTCATCCCTTCAGAAGTGGCTCCAGGTGCTCTCCACCCCGTCCCTCCTCTTCCGCGTCTCACATTGATCATCACATCAGAAAGATGTGATCTGGTTCATCTAATTGATACAAGGCTCTCCTTTCAGCCAATGTCTTGTGCACAGCCACCTTCTGGAAGGTTCAACTCCCTTATATCCAGCTGATACTTGGTTGCCTTTGGCTTGGGTTAGGGTCACCTGGCTGTGGCACTGTCGTGAGAGGCACCGCAGGTGTTTCAGGAGCCATCTGCTTTAATCGTCAGTGGGCCAGGGTCCTCCACCGTAAAGGCTTGAAGAAGAGGGTATCCTCTCCCTCCTCTGGTCCTCACGCCACAGTTACTCCCTCACAATTCCTCTCATAAGCGCAGGGAGCCTTAAAGCAAACCTGGACCTGTAGCTGCCGTGACAAGTGATTTCTTGGAACCCCACCCCTTCCCCACAGCAGGTTCCAGTTCTGCATTTCCTTGGCTTGGTCTCGTTTTCCTGATTTAGAACTCTTGACTCTATCTCCATCCCCTTTGACTTTTCCAAATTTGGAGCTTTTCCTGCCTTTGTTGATCATTTGGCCTTTGTCTAACGGAGTCTGACTTGAGCTGCTCTTCACGTTCAGGGGTCTCCACTGGCGTTTCCTTGGGGTCGCACCCTCCCTGCATGCTGGGGGCTGAGGATGCGTCTGAGAGGGTGGGGGGAGGCAGGGCTCAGGGAGAAGGGCCCTCAGACCTAGCTTACTCCTCTTACACGCAGTAGCAGTGGGAAGTTACCCAGCGACAGTGACGATGGAGACCAGGAGTTGGGAAATGGGGGAACCTTCTTCTCAGGGGTGGTTGGTAATGATCTTGAGATGGCTCTGCTGTCACTGGTTCCTCTGCCCAAATGCCTCCCACCCCCGTAAATACAACCCAGGAGGTACTCGGGACTGTTCCTGTGCCCTTCTGCCTCTTTGCGGGTGGGGTCACGGTCTCTAAGGTCTTACCTGGACACCTGTCTCTTGGGGAAACACTGAGTGGGATTGGGGGGCCGCTCCGGTGAGGAAAGACTTTTTCCTAAAGTGAAGGTTGTCACCCAGAGAAGGGCGTCTGGGCGAGGAAGTGAAAATAGGGCAAGGGAAGAAGAAGGAAATGTGTCCTGTCTGTTCTCAGTCATTTGATTAGCAAGTAAGTTCTGGTGGTTCTTTTGTGTGCAGCAAAGTGCTGTGAGAAGTACAAGAGGAGAGGAGAAGGTATTTTCCTCAGAGGTATTTACTTCTGTCTGGGGAGCCAAGACGGGGTGGGGAAGTATGTAACGAGCAATACAAGACTATATTTAGTGATGTTCCCGTCAGCGCGGTGCAGTCCAGAAAGGACAAGGGAATTCAGGAAGGGGAGAGTTCAGAGTCATCTAGGGTGATTGGGAAAGGCTTGAGGATGGCGTGTCACAGGTGGGGCATGTGTCAGGTGGGGCGTGGGTCACAGGTGGGGCAGTTACAGATGAGTCAGGCAGGAGGAAATTCTAGGGACAAAGGCCAGGGACAAAGGCCTGGAGGGGGAGTGAGCTTGGCACGTGTCATGTGGAGGAATCATCAAGAATATCTACCCGACCGACCGTTTGCCATGGGGAATGGTGGAAAAGACAGAAGGATAGCGTGGGCCTTAAAAAGCACACAGCTGCCGGGTGTGGTGGCTCATACTTGTAATCAATTCTAGCACTCTGGGAGGCCGAGGCGGGAGGATCGGTTGAGATCAAAAGTTTGAGACCAACCTAAGCAAGAGCGAGACTCCGTCTCTACTAAAAATAGAAAAAATTAGTCAGGCATGGTGGTTGTGCCTATAGTCCCAGCTACTCAGGATTCTGAGGCAGGAGGATTAGATTGCTTAAGCCTGGGAGTTTGAGGTTGCTGTGAGCTACGATGATGCCACGGCACTCTAGCCAAGGCGACAGAGTGAGACTCTGTCTCAAGGAAAAAAAAAAAGAAACCATGCAGAGTGGTTTGGGCTGGATGTCCTGGCCAGGATGGCTCCTGCCTCCAGCTTCCCTCCCGCAGACCTGTGGCAGTCGTTGCCAGCAACACGGGTGCTGTTTCTCCTGAGCCTCGCATGGACACTGCCAGTAAGGAGATGAAACCCATGTGCCGTCCTCCAGGGCGGCTGTGGGAGCCGTTCTGGATTCCTGAGTAAGTGTGTGACTCATGCAGTTTCCCGTGCGGTCCAGCGCTGGCAGGCGGGGGGGCCGTGCCTCCATGGCTTTGTGCAGTGTGCACCCACCAAGTCAGAGACACCGCTAGGCATCTGTCTCCGCAGTTGTCTTACACTTTTGCCTAAAGTTTTGGTTTTTAGCAGGTTAGAAATGTATTTGGAAGTAAATATTTTTTACCAAGGATATATAAATTAAATTGTTTTCACTTCTTACATGCGACTCTAGAACTTATCACAGACTTGATAGTGAGCCAAATATGAGTATGGGAGTTTCTTAGAAGTTATGCAAACCAAATAACAGAATTTGAAATGCCAAATAATAAAAATCCGGTTTATTCCAAATACTAAAAGCACAAAAGCCAATGAAGATCAAAAGCCACCATAAGGCCTGGAAATATCATGGCAAGTATTAAACACACACAGTATTTTCTTTACGTGCGATGTGCTGTTGGAACGCGGGTCTGTGCCCGGAGCTGCGCCTCCCGGTTCTGCCTCCCCTGAGTTAAGGACGCCGTACAGGTGGCCAAGCTCGCATCAGAGCCACAGGGAAGGCACTGAAGACTGGGCTCCCCAGAGGGCCCAGCAAAGGCTTCTGAAATCTTTCTTTTTTTAATTAAAAAATAATCTTGAAGAACTTATAAAACATGTATACTTTGAAGAATAATGCGGTAATAAAATGAGCAGCCGTGCAACTGTGCCAAAGATCCTCCTTCCCCAATTGTGTCCCCGTCTCTCCACCAGAAGTAACCACGCGCCTGACTTTTGCCAGAATCATGTCTTTGTTTTCGTTGTGCTTTACCCCCATGTTTGCATTTCCTAAACAATAAGCTGTTAGATTTGTCTGTTTCTTAACTTCACACAAGTGGGATAATACTGTATGTATTATGTGCTGACCAGTGTCTCAGGCTCAGCACGCGCGTCGTCCCAGCGGATGTCAGCTGTGGTTTGCTCACTTTCGTTGCCGTTCGCTGTTCTATGTCATGAGTGTGACACAATTCATCTACTCCTCTGCTGATGGACATTTGGGTTATTTCTGGTTTGATGTCACTGTGAACATTGCTTCTTGAACGTTCTCGTAGGTATTGCATAGGGCTGTGTGTTAGCGTTTCTCTGGACTGGAGCTTATGTGAGAGTAGAATTGTTGAGTTACAGGGTGTGCACGCACTCCGTCTGACCAGCTAACGCTAGGGTGGATGCAGTAGTGCACGAGACTTGCTGCTGCTCTGCATCCTTCCCCAGTCTCAGTACCAGAGGACTTCAGGGTATGTAGTGATGCCTGACAGTAATTTCAATTTGCATCTCCCTAATTACCAATAACATTGTCATCTTTTGATATATTTATTGACCATTTGAGTTTCCTCTTATGTAATCTGGCCGTTCAAATCTTTGCCATTTTTTCTATTGGGTTGTTTACCTTACTTTTGTTTATTATTAAGATTTAAAAAAATATGTATTTCATGCTATTCCTTTGTCATCTCTATATGTTGAAAATATCTTCTTCAAATTTAGATGTTATCTTTGAACTCTCTTTATGTTGTGTTTTTCTTTTTTTTCTTTTTAAAGAGACAGAGTCTTGGTATGGGGTCTTGCCCAGGCTGGAGGGCTACTCATTCAAAGGCATGATAATAGCACACTACAGCCTCAAACTCCTGGGCTTAAGGGGTCCTCCTGCCTCAACCTCCCTAGTAGCTGAGACTACACGCATGCCCTACTACGCCTGGCTATGTTGCCTTGTCATAAGTCCTTTCCTTAATTCCTACATAATATGATTTATCAATTTTTTCTTTATGGTTTGTTTTTGGAGGGGGTGAAGGAGTCTTATTTTAAGAAATCTTTCTAGGTTGGGTGTGGTGGCTCATGCTTGTAATCCTAGCACTTTGGGTTGCTGAGGCAGGAGGATAGCTTCAGGCCAGGAGTTCAAGACCAGCCTGGGCAATAGCGAGACCACACCTCTACAAAATGTTTAAAAACTAGCCAGGCGTGGTGGCATGAACCTGCAGTCCCAGCTACATGGGAGGCTGAGGCAGGAGGATGGCTTGAGCCCAGGGGTTTGAGATCACGGTGAGCTACAATGATGTCATTGCACTCTGCAGGGGTGACAGAGCAGAGACCCTGTTTCCAAAAAAAAAAATCTTTTTGGTTTTCTTTTGGTTTTCCTGTCTTCAGATCACTTGGAATTGTT
This sequence comes from Lepilemur ruficaudatus, assembly GCA_963574885.1. NCBI lineage: Eukaryota > Metazoa > Chordata > Mammalia > Primates > Lepilemuridae > Lepilemur > Lepilemur ruficaudatus. The sequence goes on along the minus strand of CAUYRT010081524.1, from coordinate 8,704 downwards.
ATATATATATATATATATATATATGTTGCTTAACTTTTCCTGTATAGATATCCAGTTGTCTCAGCATTATTGGTTGTAAAGTTTATTCTTTCCCCACTGACCTGCAATACCATCTCAGTCATATGCCATGTGTCATGTGTACACATGTGTTTCTGGGGCTCTCTATTCTGTTCCACTGGCGTATTTCTCCTTCCTTATACCAGTACTACACTGACTTAATTATTATAGCTTTATAAGTCTTGATAAATGGTCTGGACTTATGATATGGTCTGGAAGCTTTAATCAACATTTGTTGGCCCCAGGAAAGATTTTACGAGAGCATGCCGTGCAGATGTGGATGTATTATGGTCTGGTGGAGATGGAGTTTATTTTATGCTTTGGGTTATGATGTAGTGCTATGTTATTTGTTTTGTTGCCCGGATTTTTCCAGTTTTCACAATTGGGAGCTCTTTCTGTTGGCTCCTGTGTTGCATTGACACAGCCTATGATTCTGGTTTTTGAGTATTTCCCTACTTTCTGGTACAACAAGATGTTGCAGGCTCAACTGGTATATTTTTGGCTCCAGCTTTAGAGTCAGCCCCTGGTTCCTTTTACTGGAGAATAGATCTGGGTGCTAGCTGTGCTCATTGCTACCGGGATGTCATTGCTTCTAGGCCTTCTCAGTGAACAGAGCTAGGAATTACATGATCTCTACAAATGTGTGTACACACTTATCTGTAATTATTTCTGTATTCATGTTAAGATAAACATAAGTTCATATTGATGCTTCTGACTCTAATCAGAAGCACAGGCCTTAGTCTAACCTTCTTTGGCTGGTGGAGGAGGGATGTTATAAAAAGTCATCAACTACTGTATGATTAAACAGAGTGGGGAGCTTTTGTTCCTGGAGATTTTCTTAGAAGACAGAGTGATCTTACTGCTTTCACTTCACGTGGTGCCCAGAAGTTTCAGCATTTCATAATAGAACTTCTGTTAAGAACTACAGTTAGGGCCAGGCACGGTGGCTCACGCCTATAATCCTAGCACTCTGGGAGGCTGAGGGGGAGGATTACTTGAGCTCAGGAGTTTGAGACCAGCCTGAGCAAGAGTGAGACCCTGTCTCTACTAAAAATAGAGAAATTAGCTGGGCATGGTGATGTGTACCTGTAGTCCCAGCTACTTGGGAGGCTGAGGCAGGAGGATCACTTGAGCCCAGGAGTTTGAGGTTGCAGTGAGCTATAATGATGCCACTGCATTTCTAGCCTGTGTGACAGAGGGAGACCCTGTCTCCAAAAAAAAAAAAAAAACAAAAAAAAACAAAAAAAAGGAACTACAGCTATCTCAGTGATCACTTTCAAGTGGCAAAAGTTTTACTTGTGTTTGATGTCTATACTGTTCACTTAGGCAGTGGATTGAAAACAAGTTAATTTTCATCATTGCCAACCCAAATTAAATGTTTACTATGTGCCAGACACTATTAGAAGTAGTTTATGTTAATCCTCACAATCCTATGAAAAAGTTACTAATCTTCTCCTGCCTTATTGACAAGGAAACTGAGACCCAGTAGGTTTAAGGAGCTTGTCCCAGACCCTGTGGCTGAGACGGTGTAAGGCCCTGCTTTAAATCCAGGTAGTCTGTTCCAGAGCCCGTGTTTTGGGGCGGCCACGCTCTGTTGCGTCTCATAAGAAGTACAAGCAGGGTCATGAAGTGGAATAGGCCCCAAACCACCAGGAAAAGAGACAGCAGCCAATTGGATCCTGCTCCAAGGGTCTGAAGCTCGCAGCTCTTGCTAATGGTTCTCCCTGGCCTCTGCAAGCCTGGCCTGAAATTCTTTCTGGAGAAGGGGGATTAAGAGGCAAAGGAATGGCCAAGTGCCCCAGAGAACCTGTTTTCTGCTCAGTCCTCATTTGATTTCGAATTCTGATATATTTTCCATGGGAAACAGCCCATTTAAGTGTGTGGGGAGAACCCAATACTGCTGAACTTGAAACCAGGAATTTGGCCCCAGGTGAATAGCAGTTGTGGACACAGGTCACTGATCAGGTGAGGCACCCTGGGAACAGAGCTCCTTCCTAGGGTGCACGTGTCCCGTGCCGTGGCTGTGAGTGCTCAGGCCGCTGGAAAGCATTACTGTCCTGTAGGTATTTGCTGTGAAGGTGGCGGTTAGTCTTTGTTTTTTGAACGAAATTATTTTAGTTTTATTTCCACCTCACAGGTAGCAATCCGAGTGCCTGTAAGAACTGGCATTTTAAACAGGGATTTTGCTGCCTTTTTTTTTTTTTTTTTTTTTTTGAGACAGAGTCTCACTCTGTTGCCCGGGCTAGAGTGCCGTGGCGTCAGCCTAGCTCACAGCAACCTCAAACTCCTGGGCTCAAACAATCCTTCTGCCTCAGCCTCCTGAGTAGCTGGGACTACAGGCGTGCGCCACCATGCCCGGCTAATTTTTTCTATATATATATATTTTAGTTGTCCAGATAATTTCTTTCCATTTTTAGTAGAGACAGGGTCTCACTCTTGCTCAGGCTGGTTTGGAACTCCTGACCTTGAGCGATCCGCCCGCCTCGGCCTCCCAGAGTGCTAGGATTACAGGCGTGAGCCACCGCGCCCGGCCTTGCTGCTTTAATTATTGTTAAAACAGTTGCCTCATCTGTGTGCTACATAGACATCTGGATATGTAGGGAAAATATGAGCTAATGGGAGCAGAACAAAGTCTGATTATTCACTTCCGTGGGTGCTTGAGGGTGGGTGAGAATCTGCCTGGCAGCACACGGCCTCTGCAACCCCCTGCAGCTCCCGTGCTGGGTTTTGATGGAATGTTGTGAGTGATTTCCCTTGTTTTTGGCTGGAAGACCTCAAACATGTGGGATGGTTTTGACAGAAAATAATTCCACCAGACAGTTAACAGCCGTCTCCCGCTTGCTGTTGCATGTTACTCGTGGCCGGATTCCTTGGTCTTTTTAGCTTGACCTTGGAAGGGGGCAGTGGCTAGGGAAGTGAGTAAACACATAGAGCAAAATAATTTTAATGCAATGTTAAATGTTACATCCAGGATTTTGGCAGAATGTAGAATGCTTAGTTACTGCTGTCATAGTATTTTAGAAATGTAATACACACACTAGAACCCACTTGAGCCACCAGAAGATTTGTTCTAGGAAGCGCTCGTGAGTCCACTGTTCTTTTTCCCCCCATTGTAAAATGGTGCCTGGGCAACGTGTATTTTATTATGCCCTTGGTATAGGTATCTTGATACAGATTTCTAAACTCTTGGCTTCTCAGTGTCAGATTATGAATTGGATAGAACATAAAAATATCCAACTCAACATTTTATAGACTACCCCCTAAGAGAGTTATTCTCGAGCTTTAGAATGTACCAGAAGCTGTTGGGAAACTTGCAAAAAGCACATTTCTGGGGCTTGCCCGGGAGACGTTCTGATTCGGTAGGTCCAGGGCACACGGACCTGATTTCCAACAAGGCCCCAATAATCTGTAGAACACACTTTGAAAAATGATGCTAAAAGATTCATTAGTTGTCCTCTGAGGATGCCTGGAGAGGGCTGAGTCGTGATTATTATGCAGTAGTGAGGATGGCAGGGATCATGGTTGTCTTCATTTTGTCTCCCTGTTTTTACCATCAAACTGTTTTGCATTTTAATTTAGGTGTTTAATTTTCTGGGGAAATGAGGACTTTTCTGCACCTGCTCCAAGGTACTTGAAAACTTATTAGAAGGCCGGGTTGTTTGCAGTTAACCTTCCATGAACTCTTTGGCATCACATGATTATCCCCCCACCGGTAGGGTGTCTCCAGCCGTGTGTGAGTGTTGCTATCTCGCCACACTCTAGCACTGCACATTAGTGAACTTCTTCATCTTGGCCAATCTGATATGTGAATAATGTGGTCCTCATTTTCACGTGAATCTCTTTCATCACTGGCGGGATTAGAAGAACCAAGATTATCTACTGAATGACTATTAGAATAGAGTAGACTACTTTTCACCTGTACACAAATAATAACCATCTAGAAAATCAAGTAGAAGTTAAGCCCGTCTTTATAATAGCAATACAAATTTAAAATATCTAGTAATCAGCTTTTTCGGGTGTGTGTATAATTTAAAGATCTTCTTAAATTTTAAATCCTAGGAATGAATTTAACAAGAAATGAATGAGACTTATATAGATAAAACTTTACAACTCTACTATAGGACATAAAAGAAGACTTGAAGTAATGCAAATGTGTACTTTTTCCTTGGATAAGATGACTCAGTATTGTAAACTGTCAATTTTCATTAAATTAAACTACGAATTAACCAAGATATCAGTCAAATTACTAAAATGACCTTCAAAAGGGATTTTACAAAGTGATCCTAAAATTCATTTAGAAAAGCAAATAGGCAAAAGTAGTACTGGGGGGACTAATCCCAGCAGATGTTGAAATATATTTTAATAGTTAATAATAAAATGATGTAGCATTGATACAGAACTAGACAGAAAGATTAATGAACAGCATAGAGAACCAAGAAGTGGGATGAAATACTTAGGGAGATTTAGTATATGATAAAGATGACATTTAAAATCAGTGTAAAAATGGGGTAATTCGGTAAATAGTGTTGGGATAATTAATCATAAGAAAAAACAAGAGAAAATAAATTCAAAATGGAACAAGGATTTAAATGTAAAATAATGAAATCACGAAAGTTAGAGAAAATGGATAAATTTTTAAAATAATCTTGGAAGTAGAATGACCTGTTTAATCATGATACAAAACTCAGAAGCCATAGTGGAAAATGATCAATAAGTCTGACTATGTAAAAACTTGTGTGGCAAAAATGCCATAAACAGGATCTAAATACAAATAACGGGATGAAAAAACTATAGTAAATATATTGCAAAAGGCTAGGTTCCTTGATATGCAAAGAGCACTTATGAATAAAAAACTCCGAATAATCCAAAAACCAAACTGGCCAGAGAATATGTATAAGAAATGTCACAGACAGCTAGGTGGACTTGGGTCATGCCTGTAATCCTAGCACTTTGGGAGGCTGAGACTGGAGGATTGCTTGAGCCCAGGAGTTTAAGACGAGCCTGAGCAACAGCGAGACACCACTCTAAAAATATTTTCTATTTCTGAAAATGTAAAGATTAGCCAGACATGGTGGTGTGCGCCTATAGTCCTAGCTACCGACTGAGGCGGGAGGATCATTTGAGCCTAGGAGTTGAGGTTGCAGTGAGCTATGATGATGCCACTGCACTCTAGCCAGAGCAACAGAGCAAGACCCTGTTGCAGAAAAAAACAAAAAACAAAAAAAAACAAAGAATGTTATAGAACAAGAAATATCCATGGCCTTCCAAAAAGTCATTCGCCATCCTTGAATAAAAGTGACTCAGAATTAATGTCAGATTTTTTCATTGAGAAAGGACTTCAAAATATGATGCAGTTGTACTCTTGGGGTGGTTTAGGGAAATTAATATGTTTAGCAATTTGCTTAGCAAGTTGGCTGATACAGCCTGTGCTCCCCGCTTTCTTCTGTGGAATATTTGTAACTGGACTCAGAGCCCCCCTGGGCCGTAAAATGAAGGGGTTAAGTCAGATGAACCCAGAAGGGCCTTTAACGGTTTTTTCCACTTGCATCAGTTCCTCAGTCTTCTTGGCATTCTGTAAGAAACGGTGCCTGCTGTCGTCCTCGCTGATGCAGCTTTGCACAGACTCATTTAAGAAACACTGCTACAGCACTTACTGTGTGCCAGCGATTGTTCTGAGCACTTTATTGTATCAACGTACTTTTACGTTAGTTAAACATTTCAGGAAATCTTCCACCTTCCCGGTAGCATGAATGGGGCCGTTAGACCTGAGGGGCGTGAACATTGAGGGGTCTGTGCTGAAGGAGGGAATAACTTTCCTTCTGTGAGCGGCACTTGAGCTGCCCGAGCACATTTACTTTCTCACACCCGGTGCTTAATCTCAGCACCCGTGAACCACCGTGGACTAAACCCCCGGGCAGAGCACCACGCTCCAGGCAGATGGGGGTGGAGCTCGGCTCCGTGGCGACATCTGGACCTCTGGACCTTCCCGGTGAACCTCCAAGGTGAAGGCATCATTCTACCTTCCACCTCCCGGTTTGCTTTCCGTGCCTCACGGGTTGGGCTTCAGGACCCCTTCTTGGTGTGCCCGAGGGCCAAGGAGGAGTCAGCTAGCCCTGGAATTAGAACGAGGCAGCTGCCAAGTTGCCAGGTTACCCATGAACAACAAAACAAGGACCCCTATTGGGTAGCACAGGCCTGTTGGAATTCTGGAGCCCACAGGAATGTTGTCTCCACTGCTGACAAGTCTCTGGTGCAAGCAACCAGCCCAGGGCCTCTGCCTGCGTCTGAAAGACACGGCGGGCTGCTGCCTGGACCTCGCTGAAATCCAAGCTGGTTAACATCAGAGCCTGAGTCTGGGAGGAGGCTCCCCTCCCATGTTGTTTGCACCCTCCTGGCCCATTTGGAAGGGCGGGTGAGCCTCCAGACATGGACTTTTCCAGCCAGCTTTCTCAGCTCTTGTCATACTTCCTCATCACAAGTCCATAAGGCCTCTCTGCTGTCCGCCTCCTCCTTTCTGCTGCAGGCAAGTTGGGGGGTTTTTGTCATCCAGTCATTCGGCAGATGTTTATTGATTGCCTCCTAAGTGCCAGGTGCCATGAGGTTCCCCAGACACGAAAATAAAAACCATGGTTCTGATCTTAGACACTACAGCTTGTTTGGGCAGAGACAGTTTCACAAGGATGACAGTATTAGGCATTTGCACAGGCTGTTAGGGAACCAGGGGCAGAGCATCTGCCCTGGAGGGGATGCTGGGCTGAGCTCTGCAGGAGGCCGGGTGGGATATTGCCACGAGAACAGGGAAGAGCAGCTGCAAGACCCAGAAACAGGCCTGATACAGCAAGGTCCCCAAGGGGCAGTCCATTTGGAATGGCTGTCACTTATAGGCTGAATAGGGGAGGGAGGAGTACGACATGAAGCTGCATCCCTCGAAGGTGTTGGTTTGATCCTGTGTAGTCAGAAGACGTAGCAGAATCCTATTCATGGGTTTGCAGTGTGAAAGGTCCTCACCAAGGGCATGTGGGTTGCCAGAGGCTAGAACCAGGTGGAGGCCACTTCAGGGTGTGTGAGAAGTGAAGGGGACTGGCAGAGACGGTTGGGTGGAGAGGCCAGGAGGGAGGATGAACAGGCTTTGTCAGGGGACGTTGCAGGGTTCAAGAGGGGAGGCTATGTATGGGGTTTGGTGGCTTCTGGCTTGGGAAGCAGTGGGTTTATGGGAAGAGTGGCAGATTCATGGGACAGAGGTGGCAGGTCCGGCTTTGACAGGCTGCATTTGTGAAGCCCGTTTGTGATGCCAGTGGTCAGCTGGCTCCGGAGGGAGATGTGTCCAGATGTGGAGAGAAAGAGTAGGGCTTCTGGCCCCCTGAGCCTGTGAGTACACACCACGCGCAGGCGGGCCCTAAAACGCACCGTGGACAGTGTCGTCCGTGGGAGGCAGTTGCCCACCTCCACCCGCCATGCGTGCTCTCACGCCACCACTCGGCTCTCGGTGTCTCCAGCCGTCCCCCTCCTCCAGCCCTTCCCATCTCCCACTGGCCTCCACCCTGGCCGCACAGCCTGCCTGTGGCTGCTGCCTCTCTGCTGTGAGGTGGGGGTGGGACTTCAGACAGTCAAGAAAGAGCCCCTGGGTAATACTGACATTTAAGGGTCGTGCAGAATGTGATCGCCCCTAAAAAGGCAGCGAAGCAGCAAACGGGGTTCGGGATCTGAGTCTGTGCTTCCCAGCTAGTTGTAGTCATTCTTCTGGGTGATTTCTGTCTGTACCTTGGTCTAGAAACTCTAAAAACAGTTTTTACCATCAACATGGACTGGCTGTGTGTTTTGTACCTTGGCTTGGGTGAACTACTTGCAGTTTGCCTGTTTTATTGGCTAGCACAATGCCTCGAGTATAATGGACACTCAAATTATTTGTTGAAAAAAGATGAATGAAAGTCACCGGATGCCTAATGTCGCATAATTGTAATACAGAAGGCCTGTGGTGGCAGCCTTCCCGCCCTAGGCCTCTGCGCAGTGGCGTCTCCTGAAGTGCAGCTGGAGGAGTTCCCACATGTCCCTATTTAGATGTCTGCAAGAGGCTGCTCGGAAATGAATTCTCACCTTTCCAAGGTGACTCAGATGGTAGTCATCCCTTTTGTTCCAGCAGTGATTTTTCCAGCACCAACTGGGTGTCCTACAATTCAGTTCAGCTCTGACACCAACTACCTGGAGTTAGTGTAGACCCCACAAGTTAAGAGCTCAGCACCACAAGACTGTCCCCATTTCAGAGGTGAGCTGGAAGTCTTGCATGTCCCCAGGTTACCTGCACTTCTGCCCGGCAGACTACAGATTTGGGGGCTCCCGCAGTCTCTCTGCAGATTCAGTGATTCTCTAGAATGGACTCACAGAACTCAGGAAGGCACTGTTCTCATGATTACTGTCAGAGGAGAAAATTACAACAAATTTAAAGATCCCAATTGGCTTTATTCACGATTCTAGAAGCAGCAACACCTCATCCACGAAACAGCAAGTGTTCCCACGAGCTGAGCATGAAGTTGGCTCTGCAGAAAGGCTTTGGTTGTTTCAGAGATACTTTTCTTGCAAGGCGGGGCAGGGAGGCAGAACAATAGAAAATTGCAGATTAATTGACATAGGTTACATAAGCCCACCTTTC